>MCJB01049938.1:37376-48930 GCA_002018475.1 Nicotiana obtusifolia
GGGGGAGGACAAATGACAATAGGATCTTAACTCTTTAAGTGTTTAGGAAGTTGAACTTAATTGATTGTGCTACCATGATTTACTGATTTACTCCCACTTGCTGTTAAATGGAAAAACATCAGCGGATTCATATAGCTGATCCCAACTTGTTTGGGACTGGTACATAATTGTGTAAAAGTTGCAAACTTGTGTGGACGAAGATTCCACAGAGAGGAATAGATGTCTTAACATCTCGTAAAAGAGTTCAAAAGATACATGGAGCTTTACAATCTAGTTGATAGAGGGGTTATCTTGAAGGAGCCTATTGCTGAACACCTCAGGGAATACCAAACTAGGTGTAAAAGACTGCTGGAACATTGACCTATATGAGTTTGCCCAGCAACTCGGTAGAATACGGGAAGCACGTGCATTTTCTAGTTTTAGGCATGATTTGATATATGATTGTTCAGTCCCATATAATGTGGCTCATTCAGGTATCTAACTCTTCTCGCTATGACCGATAAAATCTCCTAACCCCATTTAAACGCCCTCCCCCCACGCACGCGCAAAAGGAAAGGAAAAAAAGGAAAGAAACAGTATTTGGAAAATAAAGGCGTGTTCTTAATGTCTCAAAGCCAAACTAGTTGGCATTGGCAGTTTGACCAATTAAATAAGTATGTAAAGTCGAGTAAAGTTCCCCTTTCTTTTGGATCTACCATGGTTTTGGGGTGTTTGGTGGAGAGAGATGCATAGCATATTCAACTTATGGTATGTGAAGTTAGTGTCCTTTTGGATAAATAGGTTGAGATAATGAAGAGTTGAAATGAGAAGAAAGATAGGAAAATTAGGATAATAAAGCTAGCTCGAGGTTCTGAATTAGTTCTCTAGTAACTGCTTGAGTTGAAGGTCTTTCCACCAAATATATTCTCATTTGTTCGTTTAGTAGATCTTACTGCTTTAAAAGAGTTATACAAGAGGTAGAGAACCTTGAGCAAAAAAATGGTTCTCGACAAAGAGATACAAATCACCTCTGCCAATATCTCATAGGTGCTCATAAAATGTACAAGAACATTAAAGTTTCTTTAATCTGTAACAAGGTATTTTCTACCTTTCAGTAGCTCGTCGGTTTTTTTCTCTACAGATGGGTCAAAAAGTTGTACTGTTCATGTGCCGAAGGTCTATTGGAAACAACCTCTCTAAGGTAGAGGTAAGGTCTGCATACACACTACCCTCCACAAACCCCACTTGTGGGTTTTTTGTTGTTGTTGTTGTAAAGCTAGCTTGAGACATCAAACGAAAAGAGATGAAGGAAGTTGGCTGAAGTGAAAAAATGAAGTAGATACAGCTTAATGGCTTGGAGGCTTGGAGCTATACTGTGATAAGTTTCAATTCATTGAAAAATATACTCCAAATAAGTCTATGTAATCATAGTTATATTGTCAGTGAGAAAGAAACTATGTTAACAATGGAGTGAAAATGGATGCATGAAATAAGTAAAAAAGAAGCAGCAGTCAGAATAGAGAAAAACCTCAGTGAAGAACTGCAAGACTAAATTATAAAATCTAGTAAAGGTAAATTTGCAATTTGCCCCAGAGTTGTTAAAGCCGTGCTTAAAACGCGTTTAATCCCTGAAGCGAGGCTCAAAACATGTTGAGCGCTTCGCCTCGCTTAGCGGACACTTCAACGTCGTCATCAAGGCTTTAAGGCATACTTTTCCTAGCAAATGAGCGTAATCCTGAAGAGGCGACATGAAACAATTGATATTTAACTTTATCGTAACTGTTTCTCTTTTCCACATGTCTATTATTCATGCTTATAATTATTCGTCTTGGATTACATATACATATTTGTATTTTTTTCTCTCTTGCGCCTTTTTCATTAATGCCCACGCTTTATTTGCGCTTTGGGCTTAAAGCCCCAATGGACTTTAGAGCTTTTTCGCACTTTTCCCCTTTGATAACATTGAGTTGCCCGCGAGCTTTTAGTAATTATAATCCAAACCCATGCTACTTCATTACCTGAGATCTGGTCAAAGTCCCTCTTTTTCAAAAAGAAACTTATAGGGTTGATCCCAAATGTCTCAGGTAATAAGTGGTTTGGGATTGGATTATAATTACTAAAAACTTGTGGGTAAATATTAAAACTCCCAAAATGCCTAAGTGTTGTTCTGCACAAACTCAGGTTGTTTAGCTCAAACAATCTAAGTGCATTTGAGTGGTAGATTCAGATTTCTGAAAGAAACTGGAGGAGGAAAAACATATCAAAAGAAGTATCTCTGATATCTGGTATTGCATACTAATGCTAGTAACATCCTTTTCATATTTTCCCAATTTAACAGTGTTTTCAAAGGCTCATTTCAGGCGCTTAAGCCCTGAAGCTTAGAGTAGGCGTTCGTGCCACTTAGGCTACCTTGAGTATAGGCAAGGCATAAAGGCATGCGCCTAATTGTTATCTTGAATAGAATGATACTCCACTAAACAATAAATATGATCGACAAAAAGATATATTAATTGTAGGGAAATCATTGCCGTTCTTGTTCGTAGTGATTGAGGGAGTCCTCTTCGTGCCACTAGGTCAAGAGTTTGAGCCTGGTATCCTGGCAAACAAAAAGTTGTTAAGGAAATCATTAAGAATGAAGTTGTTACTTTTTTCTTGCATTACATATACATTTTTATTTTTTTTCTTCGCTGCGCCTTTTCTAGCTAAAGCCCACACTTTAATTGCTGCGCTTAAAGCCTTGATAGACTTGGAGCGTTTTTAACGCTTTTCGCCTTCTGACAACGAATGCCCAGTTATAGGTGGCTGGAGGGACATATAAAGCAAGTCTAAATCGAGGAAATTATATTTTCTGTTGTCTATTCTCAGTTCATTTCTTGTTTCTTGCTTTGATGCTAAAGGCTCTTCTCTTCTACTCTTTTTTCTGTCCTTTCTTTCTCTGTCCTACTATGCATCATTATGGTCTTGGAAATTGCTTAGTGCTAGTTATATTGAAAGCTTGTTTTTCTATCTGCTATCTTTCGTGTTACGCTAACAAAGTTTTGCTGTGAGCGGCATCTTAATAAATTTGGACATAAATACTACATCCGATTCCAAAATGTGTAATCAACCCTCATACCCGTTCTAACAGTCTTCTTTGCCTATATATTCGTTCTGGATCAGAAGAAATGGAGTTCTTCAGGACACAGAATGAGAAGACATCTGATTGCTCCTTCAATGAGCAGGACATTCAAAGATGCCCATTCTTGAGGAACATCAATAAGCCGACTAACTTTTCTTTCCTCTCTTCCTTGAACTTCCCAACACCTGTAAGTTGTGATTTCTTATCGTTGGTGCTTCAAGTGATATGGTTATCCATTTGCTGTAGTACTTTTTAAAGATAAACATCCTAGTTTTTTTATTATTTGCTTTTGCTTATGCTGTTATTGCTTCTACTGCTTGTGTGTCTCACGCTTAATCTCTATTACCTTTCAGGTAAAGGGGGGTAAAGGTCCAATTTTTGAAGATGGCCCCAACTTCGATATGGCATTTAAAGTCTTCCATGGAAAAGATGGAGTTGTCCCACTTTCGGGAAGATCTCAACCTTCCAATGACAACACGGAAGCAGAGTCTGCTCCTCAATTTCATCTGTTAGCAGCAAAAGCTGCCACCATAAGTTTGTCAGCATTTGGACCAGGAGGCCCTTTTAGTTTTGATTCTTTCTCTCGGAAATGGAATTCACAGAAGAAGAAGCCTGAGTCATCCAAAAAGAAGAAACCTTCTTCTCAGGTTTGTTTGCTGAACTAACAAGGATATGTGGTATTGAAGAAGCCAAGAATGTTATATTATAATTAATAGCAGCAGTTATGATCATGATTCTAAATTCCTGTTATTGACTATATACTTGAAGGCCGAAATGTTCGAAAAATGAATTGGTTAGTTTGCCTGGAAATGGGATTTCTGAAATTTTTTCTGTCTTGTGGAGTCCAAATTGTGATTTTCAAAAGATGAAAGGAAATGAAAAGAATGGTTAGGTGATAAAACTATAGCTACTAGAGATAGAACTGGATATTCTCTATCTATTGATACTTAAACATGAAAGTTATTCACTTTCTGTATCTTCATTGTCTTGTCAAATGATATTGTCATTCTTTTTAATTGTTCATATTATGTTGACTGGCTTTTACTGGTTTAGTTGCTCTGTTGAACGCTTTTGTTTTTCACTGAGGATCAGAAGGAAATGGCTCAAAACATAGTAATCTCCTTGGATACTGATAAGTTAACATTATTTTCTCTTTGATTCTTTAAATTATCATTATAGAGTACTTGCACTTGTTGATTGTTTTGGGTGGTATGTTTGTTTTATCTTTGGGCGTATCAATATTCAAATCTAATGCTAGTTGTCAAATGGATTTCTTTAGGATAAAATGATGACCTTAAAACAGTGTAGGTAGAGTTGCACAACATTGGGGAAAAGAAAATTGTCTGGCTGTATGGCCCTTTCAGATTTTTTTCTAATCAATTGGAGGGACTTCATTAAATTAACTGTGTTTGTCAACTATAAGTCTATAATGTTGGACTTTGACATTAACTAAATGGTATAATTGTCATAGAAAATGTGTACAGTAAGTTGTTGAATTTGATAAACTCTTCTTGAATATCACGACACAACTTAATTTTGATAGGTCGTCTTGTTTCTGAAAGTGAAATTCGATGGGATATAACTTCTTCAAAGAAATTGATGAATGTTCTCCTTGATGAAGGGCTACTTCATCGCATTCTTATCTGCAAAAATGGCATCTTATAAACTTCGCCGTATCTTTAATTCATCCTTTTTTGTTTTCAGGACAATCCCTCTAAGCACGAGGCAATGGGGAACGAGTGGTTGGAGACAGGGAACTGTCCTATCGCCAAATCTTATAGAGCTGTGAGCGGTGTCCTCCCACTTGTGGCAACAGCTTTTCAGCTGCCTCCTGGAATGAAGCTCAAATGCCCACCTGCAATTGTTGCAGCCAGGGCTGCCCTTGCCAGGACTGCCTTTGTGAAGACTCTGCGGCCACAACCACTATCTTCAAAGATGCTTGTTATTGGAGCCTTGGGTATGGCAGCCAATATTCCTCTAGGCATATGGAGAGAGCACACTGAGAAGTTCTCACCATCTTGGTTTGCTGCTGTCCATGCTGCTGTTCCTTTCATAGCTATGCTGAGGAAGTCGGTTGTGATGCCCAAAACAGCTATGGCATTAACAATTGCTGCCTCTATCTTGGGACAGGTCATTGGCTCAAGAGCAGAGCGACTTCGAAAGAAAGCAAAAGCCGAGAGTCTTAAATTGGTAGCGCAGACTGGCTCAGATGGGATTATTGCAGGTCTCAACTCGATCCAGGTCAATAGTATGCATTGTGGCAAACAGGGGATGATTAAAGGCCAATCCTCGAATGAACCAGCGAACCCTATCACTCCATCTGCCAGTCTTTGTTTCTAAAGGAGGTTTATAGAACTGGTAAATAAGCAGTAGAACTATAAGCTGCATATAAAAAAAGGTGGCAGAGACCAAGGGATTTATTTAACTGTAAAATGCATTATTACATATTTAGTTAGGCTCTATGTAAAGGAGAAATATTACCATGACCTATTTAGTCCGGTGTTGCAGAAGAATCCTCAAATAAAAGTACTATTGGATGGAACCTTTATAATATATTAACCAATCATATTCCCACAGTTGATCTCTATCGCTCTTCTCGCTATTTTATTGTGTTGAATGTAAAATGACCTTGTTGTTCACTAAAGTGTTAAGAGTGGGTGGAGAAATAGAAGGGGCAATTTGCTATGAAGAACTGAAGACTTTCTGACATATTTTAGGAACTACCATATTGCAGTCTTATATCCAAGTCCTTTCAGCAGATTGGTGGCACACAAGTTTAAGTTTGTCTTTTATCATGTCACAACTAGCAAATTATTAACTAGAATATCTCTCTGCAAATTAAGGTTCTCACGACTACAACATTTTCTCATCTAACTTCAATAAATAATAGTAAAAGTTAAAAGTTTCTGCGGATCATTCTGTCATAGACGATGTCGAACATTTCTGTAATTACTCTAAGGATGGAGGGAGTGTTTAGTCTTGTGGATGGAACAAAGCAAGGGAATCCAAACTAGTAGTTCAACAAATAAAAGGGTTGAAGCTTATCAGGATTTAGGCCAACATTGGACCTTAAAAGTAATTGGCGCTTAGACAGCCCAAAATAAAAGCCCAAAACAATAAAAGTGAAAATTCCATTAGCCCATCCTAATTAAACCCCCTCCCCCGAACCACCTTCTCAGGCTAAAACCCTGCAGACACTGAGCTTTGGCAAACTTGAGGTATTTTCTCCTATCTAATCTAATAGTTTGAAATTTGTTTGTGAAGTTAACTACTTTTTCTCAATTTTATTTCTGGTCTATCGAGATATTTAGAATTTGGGGTTAGGCACTATTTGATTGAACTGTTTTTTAATAGATTTTGTGATTTTTTTCTCACAGAAATATCACCTTTAATGGATTTATTGGAACGAGTTTGCAAAATTATTTGATTTTTTCGTGATTCTTGATAGTTTTAGACTCTTTTTTTTTTTTTTTAACTTTATATTCATCTGCTTTCTTTGCTTAATTTTTCTGCTCTCTTAGAAAACTAGTGAAAGTACAAACCTCGTTCGTTTCTCTCTCTCTCTATATATATAACAGCACTTCTTCGACTTGTTCTTTCTTTTCTTCTTCTTCGTAAGAGAAATTTCAGTTCTTGAAACTTGCATTCCAGCACAGAAGAAAGAAATTAAAGAAAGGTAGAGAAACCAAAAAGGTCGCTAAATGCTTGAAGAAACAGAGAAGTTTACTTTTTTATCTTATTTTGGTGTAAAAATCTAATCTTTTTTTCTTTTTTGTATGTTTGGTGATGAAATTAAACTGGGTTTGTAATGTGGTACCCGGTTTTGTTTTAACTGGATCATCGAATTTTTTTGTGTGGGTTTTTTTAACTTCTAATAGATGCATTGGGTTTTGGAGTTATTGTCGGTACTATCCTTTTTTTTTTTTTTTTCCTTTTTTGATGATATCAATGCTGGAAAAAAATGCATTGGTGTTTATTTGGGTCTGCATGTGGTTGAAAGATAAGATCTAATTGTTGGATTGGCTTGTTTTTGGTTTTCGTTTCAGAAAGATGTGTTTTTTTTACTTTTCAGGTAAATTTAGCTCAGCATTTTTTACAGCTGTGTATTGAATTTTTATCTTTAATTAAGTCTTATGTTTGTTTTTTTAAGTTTCTTGTTAACGGGTTTTCTTCTTTTGTTAATGGGTTTTAACTTTCATTTCAAAGTGTTATGGTTTTTATTTATGTTTTTGTGACTATGGTTGTGGTTGGATAGTGTTTTCTCAGTCCCCCAGTAAATTTTATATGTTAGTGTTGTGAAAGTCAGAATTTTTAAAATTCTCTTAACTGATAAAAAAAAAAAGTCAAAATTTTGAAATAAATAGATGCCTTTTAAGTTGTGGGGCTTGTTAGTATTTGACACCTTTTAGTCTCTTCTTTTTGGATATTAACCAGCTTATGTTAATTGCAAATGGATATTGGTGCATGCATTTGTGCATATATCTGTGATATTTTATATAAATGTTAAAGCCCTTTTCTTTTTTCTATTTTTTTTAATTTGTGGTCTTTTCTTTAGCCAAGGGTCTATCGGAAACAGCCTCTCTGCCCTTCCGGGTAGGGATAAGGCTGCGAACATCTTACCCTCCCCAGACCCCACTTGTGGGAATTTACTGGGTTTGTTGTTGTTGTTATTGTTGTTGTTGTTTATATTCATCTGATTAATGGATTTATCTTCACGTCTGAATGCAAAGCAGGGAGCTTGTACTTTGCTGAAGCTCAAAATGGGTTGGAAAAGTTATCAGAAACTCATTCATCAGTGGAGAATTCTCAGAGGTGATAATGTAAGCTCATTAATCACTGTTTCCCCGGCTGATTGACTCTCTAATACCCTAGGGATTTTTCTAATTATTTCCTTTTTTTTTTTTTTTTTGTTTCCAATGCTCAGGTCATGATTATCAGAGGAAAAGATAAAGGCGAGACTGGTACGATTAAGCGTGTCATACGTTCCCAAAACCGTGTAATCGTTGAGGGCAAAAACCTGGTTAGCATTTTTCTTGGCACAGGCTTTATATCCTTTAAACATGTCTTGTGATAATTTACCCTGGTTGTCAAACATATCTTGTCATAATTTAGTTCTTTTTCACTTTTTTTTTCATTGTTTCCAAAATCCTGTTTTTATCTGGTTACTTGTTATTATGTATTAGGTAGTCCTATTGTGGAATTGATACTAATGAGTGGGAAAAGATTTAACTTCAATTTGAGAATCTTAACTCATAAAGTTCACCTAATTTCTACTTTGAAGTTGCAACTTGCAAACAGATTTCAAGTCTTACAACTGTTTTTGTTTCCCCACTTCTGTATCTCGTCATCTATGAGGGTTATGCTTATCTTTGGTTATATTTTTTTCAATGCAAGGGTTATGCAAGAGGTTTTTCAATGCTTATGCTTATCATCAAGTTATTTTATTGCATGTAAATGAAATGTGGAACCATAAACTGAAATTCAGTATTTTTTGGATTCTTTATTTTATTTTTTAATTTTATTAAGTTCAACTAATTTCATTTATAAAGGAAAAGCGTATATACCTAATACATAATTTAGATGTGAAAAATTGTCCTTAAAAAATAGTGAATGAATTGATCATAAATTATGAGATTTTAAAAAAAAATGCCTTCGAAAGAAGATAAAGAAGATATTAATGGTAGAGAAAACGGAAAGAGATTGTCTCTCAAGTTTGAAGACATTTCTATCTAATCTAACACTATCTTCAGAAATTTTGGGAAAGTACAAATCTACAATGAAAAGTTATGATGCTCTTAATTCCCTTTTTGTCTTTTGTCCTATTCATGTTCCATTCCCCCACCATGAGTACCTGATTTTAGCTTAGTACTTCAGAAGCCTGAGAACCTGTTTTGGCTTGAATCGAGAATTTGACAGTTTGACCTTTGGGTCATCCAAAGCCTCACTGGTAGTCTTCTGGGAACGATTTAACATTTTGAGCTTCTTCGTAAGTTTGCAAGTATAAAATGATTGTCTCAAAAATACAATCCATGCTTAATGATAAAAAAAAAAAAAAAAGAGTAGAAGAGGCTAGTTTAGTATGTTTAGCCTCCCGCACAATGTAAAAAGGACCAAGGAGGATCCTATCCTAAAGTAGAAGGAGGCGGACTAGGAGCTTTAATTGATTGTTGAGTCCTAAGTGTTGTGTAAAATCTATTTTAGTTTATGAATATGTCTACAGTGTCAGGATATTCAAAATTAAGTATGTGCCATATTTCATGGTGGAGCCATCATAACCATGTTTGTCTGATGTTCAGACATATGCTCAAAGAGGAGGGGGTGTGTATTTAGAACTGAGGACTTAGGTTATGATGAACTAGAAAGTTTGTTGTTGGAGTTTCCTTTGTGTTGCCTTTCCAAATCTTGGCTCTTACATGAATGTTTTCTTTCTGATAGTTGTGGTCCAATATTTGGTGTCTTGTGAATTTTACATAGAAGATTGATAAGTGGTTCTGACAATCTGATAGTTGGTTTTTTGTGGTATGATGTTGTTTGCAACTTAAAAAAATAAAATATCCCTACTTCTAAAGCGAAAGGCATGTTGCAATTTGAAGGTACAGCTCACTATGTACGAAGATTACTAGATTTATAGCCTTAATGAAAATATATAAAAGAAAAGAGATGTTTTGACGCTATAAAGTCTAATGCAGATGAGCTGTTTTCTTCTAAAAAAATGTCTAATGCAGCTGAGCTGTCTGAATTTTCTGCATAATAATAATAGTTCTACATATAGAAACCTTGAGCAAACACTAAATAGTAGACTGTTTGTGAATATAACAAAAAGTAAAGTAATAGGTAAAGAAAAGAAGTATTAATTTTATATCATTGAGTGCTGGTTAGTCAGTTAAGAGCATATACCATTGTTAGGTTAGTAGATGTAGCAATTCCTAGCAAGAAAAGCTTTAAATTGAAAAGCTCATACTGGATAGAGAAGGATCTTGAGAAGTTAACAGTCCTATATGATCCTAACAGACTTTATGCGACCTTCATGACGCTACTCTGGTATGCCATGATGTAACGTTATCTCTGAATTTGGATTATTTCTCTGTGGGTTCAAGTGGTGATAGTATCAGCCTTTGTCGTGCTTTCTTTTGCATTAAGTTTTAGTGGTGGTGTTGGAGAATGGATGTAGACTGAATAATGTTTAGGTTCTAATTTCCCAACGGTATACGTCTATACGACTGTAATCTGAGAACATAAAAATAATTTCAATGTAGTAAATCCTAATTGGTGACGTAATATAAAGAAATATGAGGTAGACTGATTACACCTTTGTCAATCTATGTGGGAGGAGTCGCCATCAAGATTGTTAGATTGAACAAGAAACTGAGGTATACGTCTATACGACTGTAATCTGAGAACATAAAAATAATTTCAATGTAGTAAATCCTCATTGGTGACGTAATATAAAGAATATGAGATAGACTGATTACACCTTTGTCAATCTATGTGGGAGGAGTCGCCATCAAGATTGTTAGATTGAACAAGAAACTGAGTTGCTCAAGGTGGTTTTGTTGAGATATAGCTCGCTGTAGGAGTCTGCTTCACTAGTAAGAACTTCAAGACAACCTCTCCACAGATTGGGTTATTAGTGAACAGCAAGCAAGAATCAGTTGGTGGTGTTTTAGACAAGTAGCTTGTTCACAATCACACTTAGTGATAGCTGTATTAAGGAAGGGAGCTGTTAATTGACTAAGAAGCGCTTCAAGCTATTCTTTTTATGTAAACAATATATTTAGACTGTTGGTGTAAGGGAGATTCTTTATCTAACATGACGATATTTTGGTCTTAGACTTTTCTAAAGCTTTGGCAGAGGACAAATCACTTACTTTTGTTACATATTTCGGTACCCACTCAGATACTGTTTATAAATAAAATTATGTTATTTTATCAAAAACATAATTAGTATGTAAAACAAAACTACCCCTTACTGTATTATATGCCCTTTTGCAGGTCAAGAAACATATTAAACAAGGGCAAGGCCATGAAGGTGGAATATTTACAGTTGAAGCCCCGCTGCATGTATCAAATGTTCAGGTTGTAGATCCAGTCACAGGGTATGGATGTATTTATTTTTCTCTTACCATTTGTCTTTTACTCATAGAACATGGTGGTAGCTCAAGTCTTCTTCCACAGGAAACCAACAAAGGTCGGAATTAGATACCTAGAGGATGGCTCCAAAGTAAGAGTCTCAAGAGGTATAGGAGCGTCAGGTTCTATTATTCCCCGGCCCGAGATCTTAAAAATAAGGACCACACCAAGGCCTACAGTTGGTAATTATCAAATTCTTTCGCGTTCGCCTGAGTATATGCTTCTAGCTGAGTATCCTGTTGCATCTTAAACGTAGTATATGCCATGTGTTTCTTCTCTTTTTCTTTTTCTTTTTTAAGAGTTGGGGGTTTTTTTTTTGTTTTTTTT
>MCJB01049938.1:48961-64019 GCA_002018475.1 Nicotiana obtusifolia
CGGGGGGGTGGGGGGGGTGGGGAGAAGGGTATAGCCGTAGAGGTATGATCTGATTTCAACTGGAAGAAGAAATTAAAGCTTAAAACTTTGAAGAGCTAAGAATCAATTTACGTAGACACAACTTTATGATGCAACTTTAATGTAGGATAGGTTTCATTTAAGACATTGTTGAAATATGCATGACACGTTATGGTGTGGTTTTAAGAAGTGTAACCTAAAATTAGATTGTAAGTCAAATTTAGATGAAGCGTGGTTTTTTCTTCCGTTACTTTCCTGTGGGAGTAGTGTTTGGGAATATGGAAGGTTGAAGCTGGGAACCGCTTGGGGATTGGGTTGCGCAACTTTGAAAAATATGTGTGCTGAGTGATGATGGATGGTTCCTGAGGTGTGCGACTTAAGTGTTGTTTTTGCTGTGAGTAGATGGTGCTTGTAATTGTTGCTTACCACGTTCCTTCTCTTGACTTCAAGGAAAATTTTCATAGAGTTGGTTCAACCAAATTTAAGATGTTTGATTAATCTTCCAGGGTCAATTTTTGTGTGTATTCGGCTGACGTATGATCCTCTTTCTTCTGGATGTTCTCCTTTTCTTTGTGCAGCTGGTCCCAAGGATACTCCAATGGAGGTGGTCATGGAGAGGACGTATGATCCAAAAACAGGAAAAGGCATGCCAGATCTCTGAGAAAATTATCTGTATTTACACATCTCGATGTGATGAAGGTGGTGCAGATGCTGGTTACCTGCATTACTTTTGTGAAAACTGGCATAATATTGTTATTTGTTTCATTCAGAATCTCAATGTACACTCTTTGGCTTTAGACCAAGATAATTTGCTACTCTCATTAAAATCGAGTGATTTCTCCAATTTTTATTTTTATTTTTTAACTTAAACGAGTCATCTGGGGATTCTTCAATCGAAAATCGATAGGATGTTCACAAACCCGATTCTACAGATATTTGTTCCTGGTTTTAACAGAAAAATATCTCAACCACGAGAATTATGGTGTACTTAAACAATCTTTGAGCTGTTTGTGTGTCACTCGACTCTTTGTCGGTTATCTGATAAAAAGCTTGAAGATTGTAAATGAAACGTGCTTTCCGTCTTCATATCTTGGTTTATATTGTAATCTCCTTGTCTAACCCCAACCCCTCCAAAAAGGAAAAAAATAGATATACGATTAATCAATAAAACCATTGCGGATCGATGGTAAAACAAGGCCAGATTCCTGACCTTTTGCACCTTTCAGATGCAGCCACAGTGCAAGTTATCACCTACTACTTAACAGAAACTATTTTGTCGGATGATAGGAAGGTGAGAGCCTTGAGGATTTAATAAAATCCGAACAATACGTTAAAAGAAATACACTGTTCATCTTGGTCTTCTCAATGTCATAAAAATTGGTCAATACCAGAATCACTTTTGAGTGCTAGCGAATATGAAGCTTATTACCCAATTATTAGGTATTCAAGACACGAATACAGATGACACATCACAGATGAAAAAAGATAAATAAGTAACATTAATATAGCAGTCTACACTATAACACAGAAATTTTGCTTTTAAAAGGACGAAACCACAGACAGATTACCTAAAAAGAACAATAAAAGAGATCAAGAAAAACTTAAACAGGAAATAATTTACAGGGAAGAGCAATGACATGTCGCTCCTCAAAACTGAGGACAACTTTAAGCCCAGGCATCCAGGAAAACTAGCGCAAAATTCAGCCCCAAGTAGTCACTGTATAGAAAGAAGGCAAAATGCAAGCGTCAAGAAGCTTTCTCTAAAGCAGAAGATGACCCATGAAGGTACTACCTACCTAAGAGAAGGCATCTACCTGCACAGGACAGCTTTATATGCTCAAAGGTTGATCAAAATCCACCAACACGTTGCCTTGGAGGATTGCCATATCTTCCAGGAGTCATGTTATTGGCAGCGGGTGCACTGCTTACCCCTGGGCAATCTCTTGCCCAATGTCCAAATTGATGGCATTTATAACACTCACTGGAAGCACCACCACTGCTCATTCCTGAAGCAGGAGTCATGTTATTGGCAGGGGGTGCATTGCTTACACCTGGGCAATCTCTTGCCCAATGTCCAAACTGATGGCATTTATAGCACTCACCGGAAGCACCATCACTGCTCATTCCTGAGGTTACCCTATTGCCAAAGCCACCTCCATATGCCTGGCCCTGACCACTCATGATGCTTGGACAGTTTGAAGCACTATGGCCTGTTCCACCACAACTATTACAGCTCATATACATGCCTATAGAACCAGATGGAGCAAACTGCGAGCCAGTAAACTGATTTCCGTATTGACCTTGCTGATTTCCCTGCAGTCCACTTTCTCTGCTGATACTGCTATTGCTGCCACCATAATTTGCAACAGGATTCATCGGTTCTATGGTTCTACTTCCAAATCCAGCATTACTATACCCTGAAGTTGGAGTTGCATTATCTGTCTTACGAGACAGAGTACTGGATTCCTGCCCATTGTTCTTGTCTATCAAATCCAACAGAAACCGGATCTCTGATTGGAAGTTCAGCTTCTCTGCTTTGACCACTGTTGACTTAACACGCTGTTCATCGCTAAACATCTCTTCTTTCACTTTCAATTTGAAGATAAATTTGTTGAATAAGACATTACGCATGATATCTGTAAATTTATCATCATCCTGCCCCTCATATTTTAGGAAATACAGGTCTTTTGCAGACACACCCATGATCTGGTCACCACATTCCTGAAATGCAGTAACCCAGGTTAAGCCAGTATGGTCCTGAATCTGGAACTGAAGAATGTACCTATATTCGCATTCATCAACAGTCTGATCACACCTGTCACACCGCCATTTCCCATCCCCATTATTTGTCACTTTTTTGTTGCACTGTCGATCTCCTATCATGAGGGGACAGGCAGTATAGCAAAAATTCTCACCCTTTATAAATGTA
Organism: Nicotiana obtusifolia; assembly: GCA_002018475.1. NCBI lineage: Eukaryota > Viridiplantae > Streptophyta > Magnoliopsida > Solanales > Solanaceae > Nicotiana > Nicotiana obtusifolia. The sequence goes on from MCJB01049938.1 coordinate 51,909, forward strand.
ACAGTGGCACTTATTGTGATCCAATCTGGTTTCTCGGAAGTGCCCAATCGTTCATCTTTGATTTGAGATATAGTTTTTCGCACATCTGTCCGACCAATGCTGCTCACTTCTCGGGAAAGAGATACCGATGGCATGTTCTTTCCCTCCCTTTCGAACCATGCCTTCAGTTTTAGAGCTTCAGGAAAATCTGGTTCTATAAACAGCTTGCTTGTAGATATAGTACCTACAGATTTGCCATTAAAATCATTTACTCTACCAGCTTTGACTGCCAAAACAGGGGAAGCTCCAGAATCACACATACTTTGAAGTGTTTGACCTTCTGCATTGCAGAAATTTCCCCACAAAGTTAATTCAACACTTTTGCCAGACATATCCTTCAGCTGGAGAACTCTTCTCTGAGTTTCTGTACCATTTTTCCTCATTATTGAGCTAGATGGACTTATTGAAGACACCACGCCAATCACATCTACCACACTATTGTTCTCCAAGGCCTCAATATCACTGATTGGCCGAAAATGAAATTGTTGCTGAGGAATAGTCCTGTCATCCTCAGAACAAGGTTGAACCACTGATGTGCTCTCGAGCATAATTTCATGGTCATTTGGAAGGTGATTGTAAGCTTTCTGAGCTGGTCTCAAGCTACCCTTGGAAATCATATACACTCTACCTGGCTCAATCTGGTGGTAAAATTGGTCAGCTACAGAGTTAAAGCATGTTACTCTTATTTCTCCTCCATCAGAATCAAGAAGATCAAAAGAGAATACTTTTCCATCACCCCTTTGATTGTTGTAGTGTCTGAGTTCCGCCTTAGCAGTAACCCTGGCCTTGATAGTCCACCGACCCTGATATGGATTGAGAGCAGCAATTGGAACAATCCTCGGCGGTGCTTCGTTCTTGGCTATAGGTCCTCTGTTTGAGTACAAAGGTGGTGGCTGCTGATAAGACTGAGGATGCTGCTGATAAGAAGGCTGAGGTGGCCGCACATAATTATTCATCGGAGCCCGTGAAATCGCTGGACCAGATTCTGCTTTGGGGTAAAGGGGTGCACTTGTTGAACTATATCTTCCAGAGTCAATATTACCAGCAGAGGAAGTACTATAACCAATGCTACGGTTTGACTCAGGAGATTGCATCCCTCCAGGCATATTTGGTCTTGGAGCTGAGCTTGAAGTAGCCGCAACAGCAGTAAAGGATTGAGGGCTGCCACTTAAACCACCTGATTGATTGGTGGAAGGCTGAAGTGGGGCAGCTGGTCGTGGCACTGAAGGATTAATACCATTTGGGAGATAATGCTTTGGTTCTCCAATGGTATCACATGTCTCAAGTAAAATATCTAATTCAATGATAATGATGATCCTGTTTGAAGAATTAGACAAGAAAAATCAATAAACAAAGACTGAAAGCTACAAGTATGATTCTCAAAGACACTTACAAAAAATGAAGTGTGTGTATATATAGTTCTTAGTGCAAAGTGTAGCTGGAATTACTGGCATGGTGGGGTTGCAGGTCAGCTGTTCGCTAATTATTTTTGAAAGAGCCAATCTCAGAAAGCTCATCATACAAAAGTGTCATCCACTCACCTTAGAGGAAAAATTAAAAATTAGGGTCTAACTATACACATATAAGCTGTGCTTCGAATCACAGCACTGTCACTAGAGGAAAAGCTGATCTACAAACCTAAAATGTTGCAACACCAACTGCAGGAGCAATGCATATACACAGAAGTTTACCATACACATTTAAGGAACCCTGTTATAATAGGAAAAACTTTACCATATACACAGAAGTTTAAACCCAAGTTGAGCCCATTCTTGAATTAGGTTTATAAAGCAATCCTAGGTAACTAAGCTATAAGCAAGCACGCAATAACAGCCCCTAATAACGATCAACAAAAAAGAAAAAGTCCACCACTCTCCCAGGATTTTTGAGTTTATAAGGTAAAGAAGATAAAAACAAATTCAGACACAAATTATCGAACAGAATCACCTTTTTTTCTCCCATTGCTTTGACTGTCCTAAACAATACGGGAGTTCGTGCTAAAATTTGCGCATGCAAATAACAACAGCGATTTAAATAAAAGTATAAGCAATTGATTTTCTCAAAACTAATAATCATATATATCTCCAAGCAAACATACACAGTGTTTGAGGTGAAGCATCTTAATGAAAAAACTCAACTCAAGGTGCACAACCAAAATTTCAAGCATTTATATCATATAAATTGACAAAATTGAAGAAAAATCAGAGAAGTTACATTCGATTTTGGATGTTATTACAAACGAACTGATTCATCTGAATAATAGATCCTTTTTGAATCTGTTTAGACCGAATAAGATCGTTTTTTTGCGTAGCTAACATCCCTTGCTGAAGAAACTCCCCGTCCGATAAAAGAATACGGTAGCGTTCGTTATTGTTATTCTGATTCTGGGTGTTCACTAACCGAATATCTGTGATTTGTAACACCGGTTTAAAATCCTCCGAATGTGCTTCGCCGTTGGTTAAAATCGCTATCGCGCCTTCCGTCAAGTTTATCGGCGGCATTTTTTCCGGCGAAATTACACTTTTTTCTCGAGAAGCTGACAGAGGGAGAGAAAGAGTGAGTTGAAAGTGTAGCAGAAGAGCTTTTCAAAACCCTAAAAAAGGAAGCGGAATAGAATAGAACTGAGCGGGCGCGAAACTGAAATAAAAGGGGGGAGACGTTCTTTTTTTGTGATATGGGTAATGACAGGATTGGCCTTTTATTCGCTGCTTGAGGCTTCTGAGAGAAGCTTGGAAGTTTTGATCGGAGGTTCTACAGAGTAGAGTAATTAGTAATTGCAGAGAAGCCACAAGCTTTTTAAGTTTAGCAATTTAGACTATCAGGTTTCAAAAAGAAGGAAATGAACCACAAAAGTAACTATAGCAAAATCGTGGGATTTGCTGGCACTTCCACTAATTTCACGAGGTACCCGCTATCTCCTACTAGCACAAGTTAATATACTTTTAGTTTACCATACTTTAATTTAGGCTTATATTTAATACTAGTAGACATTTGATTTAGGTTTTATTTTACCAAATACTAGTACTACTCCCTCTGTCCCAAAGCAAGCACCGTTTACCTAGGCACAAATTTTAAAAAAGAAATGAAGGTTTTTTAAACCTATAATTTAAAATAAATTTTTGGTATTTGTGTGGTTATAAATTATCTCATTAAAGGTAAAATAAAAATTTAAAGTTTAATTATTTTTAAATATAAAAATATAATATTTTTAAGAATAAATTAAACAGGAAAATGTGCCATATATAAGGGGAATATATATAGTAACAAATAGTCATACCTTAAGAAAGGATAAAATTGATTTGGGTGAAGTGTTGTTTACTATTAATTATGTCACAACTCTTTTATTTATATTTGTTTGTTTGTTTAGGTCATCTTCTCTTCCTCAAACGCTAGTTTCGATGCTCGACTCAAATCAGGGGTTAGAGAAGAATAGGCAAAGATGATGTATTGTGGCCATGGTGTATGTGTTTTTTTAATGGTGGATAAGAATAAAAGAAGAGGCATGCAGTGGGTGTGAGAGACGATGATATTGCGGTATTTCAGTGATAGAGATGATGCATAGAAGATTAAGATGAGCATAAAGTTCCAAATTTTTTTACAATTAATTTGTATGAGTTTCGAGCCTAAAAAATACAATTTAAGTAAAGCCCGAGCCACATGGGACCTACACGAGCGCAATAAAATTATGGAAACACTTGGGAATAATTACTTTATCAATGGATAAGTGTTAGATTAATGAAAGCATGAGAGAAGATTACAGAAAACAAGGGGTTAAACTAAAAGATCATAGTTCAAACCTAGAAGAGCTAAAGAGAGTAATTAATGTGAGGATCTACCCGAAGGAAATAGAGTTGTTAGAATACTTAGACATCACCACAATATAAGTTGGATGAATTTCGGTTGGATAACCAAGCACATAACTCATAACTATTGGACTAAAGATGAAGTCGAAAGAGGACTGAGGCAACTGTACCCTCCATCTGTTGCCACGGTTCAGCCATGTCATTTTCTATAGAAGACGAGCGGAGGAAGCCTTAGCTAACAGTGGTTGTTTATCAATTGCGACCATCAACTATTATCACATTTTAGCTGTGGCCATCAACTATTGCAATAGTTGAGCCAGGTCTATATATACTCCCCAAGTCGGGAAGAGAGAAAAGGAAGAGAATTTTGAGTTCTAGAGGTTCCAGTGAGAGAAAGAGGTATCCTGTCACTATTCATGCTTGCCAAGGTTAGTCCTTGTGGATATTATGTTAGATTTTATCACATAAATGAAAGTATTTTTCTCCATTTATATTGAAATCTTTAGACTTTTAAAGAATCACTAAGAAAACTCGAGAGAGAAGATCTCTAGGGTTTCTTCGAAAAGGTAATATCACAAATCCTCTTATATTTATTTCAATAAAATAGGTCTTGAGAGATTATAAAAATAATAAAACACATGATTTAGTTGATCTATTTAGTGAATCATAGAGTTTACGAAAACTTCACCACTATTGGGATGGGCGAAGAAGTAGATGAATAGTAACTGTAGATGTTGAAATATAAGTTTGGGATTACTAAGGGATACTAATGGACAATAGAACTTCATGAATGGACTCGGAATGAAGTACCATCTTGGTTTAAATGGGTCAAACCCAATGAATTATATGGTTGTTGTTGAACAATTCCAGGCACAAATAGGCATTTCGTATAGATATTGGCTTTTTGGCAACGTTTGGGTATTTAAATCAAATTGAAGCTTTTTAGTATTATTTTGGATTTTGGGCTTGAAGTAAATGTATTAAACTTACTCGTCTTGAGGGATTTCTCTAAAGCATGATTCGAGTCAACACATGAGTTATTTGTAAATGTGTGTCTGCACTAGTGGGAGCTAGTGGATGTGGATGTCACCATGTGTCTTTGAGTTGTGTTGCATATGAAATATCATTATTGTTTAATAAAAATCTTATTTGTAAATACTTGTTAGTAATAATACTTGAGGCAAATATTTTAAGACTTGATAAATGTGATAGAACTTGTTGTACCTTTAAGAAAATTAATGTTAAATTGCTAAAGGATTTAACATGAAAATGGTTATTTTTCTGATTTTGTTTGAACAATTTGGATTGGCTATGAAAAATTATGGACTATGAACGTAATGATTTGATCAATATTAAATATTTGAAGTTAATTTGTGAAGACCGCCGAGATTGGTACGAATGTTTAGTTTGTTATCATGAAACTACACGTGCTGGTGTAGGGTCATATTCCACGGCTAACCAAAATTTGTGGAATAAAGTCCTCCATCGTGAGGACAAATGATCACTACTTAAAGTAACAAGGTTAATTTGACTCGTACGGTACTATGAAAGCCGTCTGAGCAAGTAAGGTCAAATACTTGTGGCTAGGTTGATAACCTAGTGATTGTTTATTATGTCGAAGTCGCTATAATGCTCCTAATAAAAGGTAAAAGAGAACTTTCTTATGCTTAGGCATAAGGAGCAGAAAGTTATTTCAATGACTTAATAAAATTAAAAAAAGTTTGTGTGATTTTTATTTAAATCACGTATTAATATAAATATTTTAAAATTGTCACGACCCAAAAATTTACCGCAGGCGTCGTGATGACACCTAGTCTCTAAGACTAGGTAAGCCAATTACTAACAACGATTAAGCCAATTTTAACAGTGATAATTTAAAACATAGTTTAAAATAAATACCAAACAAAAGCGGAATAAGCGTATGTGACAATGATCATGACAACCTCCCAAGATTTGGTAATACAGAGTCACGAACTCTAGCTGAATAATTGAATTTCAAGGATCGAAATAAAATATTGTTCAAATAACAATGGACAGTACAATATAAGGAAAGGGCTCCAAGGGACTTGAACGACCAAGCAGCTCTACCTTGAATCCTCGCGATCAACAAGCTGACTCCGCCCGAGTTCGATATCTCCAATACCTGGCTTTGCACAAAATATGCAGAAGTGTAGTGTGAGTACACCACGGTCGGTACCTAGTAAGTATCAAGACTAACCACGGTGGAGTAGTGACGAGTTACAGTCAAGACACTCAGTAGACAAAATAACTATGCAGTATAGAAATATAAAGCTAATAATGGAAAGCATAAATTAGTAAATGGAAACAAAATCAACATGTGATATAAACAGTAAAGCAATAAGAACACCGTCAAAATACTATTGAAACCAAATAAGGAACACAAAGGACAACCAATTAATCAACTCGTTCTAACACAAAATTCACAACGACTTTGTGATACCTCATTTCATAGTCACAAGTCACGGGTCTCAATCCAACATCATATACTCACGACACCTCGTGTCCGCATCTCGAATCACAAATGCACGGACAACTCACATGCCAATATCTCAATCCACTCAGCATGATCACATGCTCACATTCGCAATCACCTCGACGTAGTCACAGGCTCACAATCATAATCCGCCCGGCATGGTCACAGGTTCACAATCACAATCCGTCCGGTATTATCACATGCTCAATAGCTACATAAAGACGGATAATACAAAAACACATGGGCATGATCAATAAATGTCCAGTTTCATACTCCTAAGCTAATATATATGGCATGCTACGGTGTATGATTGTGCGAGTGTACTACTGCAGCCCCGGTCAACTAGTAATGTCAAGGATATCGTCGAAGCAACAAAACAAGTCATGTAAGGCGTATGACAGACAAAGAAAAGCACACAATCACCCGAAAATCACCAACACAATGTCCCCATGCCATCACACGTCATCTGTGACATTGCCACTTTTATCTCTCTGATAACCACCCGTATCACTCCGCCCTGACAATATCGTTAGCCACCTTTATCTCTCCGATAACCAATCGTATCACTCCGTATAATAGCCACCCATATCACTGCGCCCTGACAATAACACAATAGCCACCCTTATCACTACGTACATTCAACAATAGTGAGCTGCCGTCCTTATGCCCCGCATAAAACAATAGTGAAATGCCACCCTTATATTCCGCATAACAACAACCAAACCACACAACAATTCAAGAATGCTAATATCACAATAACACGATGTATCAACACATAAAACAAGTGCCCATAGGCCACAACCTTTCCAAAGATCCAACAATATCAATATTTTCACAACAAATAGCCCACGACTCAAACAGAATGTGTCTAAAATCTCAATAACAACAAAACGAGCGGGAAAGTAACTCACAAGGAACAACACCCTCTTTAAACACAACTTCAATTTAAAATAGATTAATGACTTTCGATAACCTCAATTCCATTTAATTATTTAAGGATAAACTCAATAGTGAAAGTATCTCCATGAAATGGCTAACTTTGGGTTCTAGTATATGAATTAGGCTAACAATGAAAGAGAGATGGCACGAACTAGTACTACGTCTAAATGCATGAGAATAACCCGAAAACAAAAGGATATCATGTACAACAATTTCAACTAAGAGTAACTTAATAATAAATGAGATCACATAATGATAAAAGTGGTAACAACTTCAAATAAAGCATATAAGAGCTAACTCAACAGGTAAAGGATGTGACATATAACGACAACATCAAATAAAGCATGTGATAGTAGACATGGCAAATAAAATATATAACGTGTGCTAACAATTCCAAATAAATACATGAAAAGAAGCCTAAGATCCTAAACTGGTCAATTTCCAAAATAAGCCCGAGTACGTACTCGTCACTTCGCGTACACGACTTTCATATCACACAATTAGCACAAACGACTCAAATCCTAAGGGGTAGTTCTCCCCCACAAAGTCAGGCAAGATACTTACCTCAAAGAAGCTAAACCGATACTCTAAAATGATCTTCTCGTATGGAACAACCTCCGAATGGTTCAAATCTAGCCAAAATAACTTAATATCATAAATAAAAATTATAGGAAAGAACTCCGAATAATAAAGCTTTGAGTTTTAGTGAAACTTAAAAAGTCAACCCCGGGCCCGCACCTCGAAACCCGATAAAACCCATAAATTATACAATTCATTCATTTATGAGTCCAACCATACTAATTTTATCCAATTCCGACTCTGAATCGATGTTCAAAACTCAATTATTCTCTTTAGAAAAGTTTTTGATAAAAACCCCCAATTCTCCAATCTAAATATGAATTAATTCAAAAATGAACTTCTGTAATCATATTTAAATACAAAAATTATAGTTAGATACTGACCTCCATGAAAATACGAGAAGAACTCCGCAAAAATCACCTCAATCGGAGCTCTAGAACTCAAGATATGCTCAAAATACCAAAAAAAATGCGATCTGATTTTTTATACACAGGGATTTTCCCTTATGCAACAAAAATCTGCACCTGTGTATTTCCAGCTGTCAGTTACGCTTTTGCGGACCATTTTTCGCACCTACAAGGTCAAAGATGCGGACCCAACTTTGCACCTGCGAAGCACCAGCACGAACTCTCTTCTTCGCCACTAAAATGAGCATAACTCCCGCATACGATGTCCAAATTCGATGATTTTTTTTGCTATGGATTTGTAATTACGATACGGACCTCATGCTTCAATAAAAAAAATAGAGCTTATCTTCTTAATGTGGTACCATTTATGCTTGAAGAAACAACGCTGAAACATCAAAAACGAGTGCAACACAAACCGAACCTATCCGAAACTCACCCGAGCCCCTCGGGACCCCATCTGAACATACCAATAAGTCCCAAAATATGACGCGGACTTACTCAAGGCCTCAAATCACATCAAACAACATCAAAACTACGAATCGCACCTCAAATCAAACTTTATGAACTTATGAACTTTCAACTTCTACAACTCACCGAATCATATCAAATCAACCCGGAATGACGTTAAATTTTGCATATAAGTTTCAAATAACACCACAGAGCTATACTAACTCCTGAAATCAAATTCTGAAGCCGATATCAATAAAGTCAACTCCCGAACCTTTCAAACCTTCAGCTTTTCAACTTTTGTCAAAAAATGCATCGAATCAACCTACAGACTTTCAAATTCAAATTCGGGCATACGCCTAAGTTCAAAATCACCATTTAAAACTATTGAAATTATCAAAATAATATTTCAGAGTCGTCTACACAAAAGTCAAACTCCAGTCAACTCTTGCCACTTAAGCTTCTAAACCAAGAATCATTCTTCCAAATCAATCCCGAATCACCCGAAAGCCGAATCCGACCACACACGCAAGTCATGATACACAATACAAAGCTGTTTGAGACCTTAAGCCACCGAACGAAATGCTAATTCTCAAAACGACCAATCGGGTCGTTACAAAAAGTTTATGTCAAGGTTTACATTTTACTTGTATTTTCATTTAAAATGATAAAAAGCACGAGTGATATAACTATTTATCATTTTATATCAAATACTGGTTGTATTACTTCTGCAAAGCATTATCCTAGAAAATTGAGTTAGAGAGAGTCTATAACACTTATTGAGTACTGTAACAGTATACTTAGTCCTCGTGGGCCCCTCTCTAAGGCTCTTCCTACTATACATATTTTAGGGTGAGGCGTGGCACGTGATGAGCGGACAGGTCTCAGATGACTTTCTTTTTGAGGTATATACTGAAGCACCATTCTTTTTTTATCGTAGATGCCATGTTGTTTCTTACTTTATTTTAGTCGAAAATTGTTCCAAATATTTATCTCTATTCTTGTGCCTTAGAAATTCCATAGACGGTTATTATTCTTTTGGGGTTAAAATCGAAAGTTATTCATATGGCATGCATGAAAGAAATATTATTATTTTTTTATATTTTTAGTCATTAAAAATGACTGATTTAAAAATTATGCTTCATATACGATTTTAGTCATTCAAATTATTGTCTTTAAAAAAAGGTGCGTGCATCTATTAGGCGTACATACAGGTATTCTTGTACGACTTGATCCACTCAGATCGGGTAATGTATCAAATACCAGTTATGTAATTTTATATCGTGACAATAAGGATCGGATGATGTGCAAAAATTTGTTAATGGACTTGGGGAGGAGGAAATGTGGTAGGAGTCAAGTCGCGTGTGCAAGAATTGTTATGAGTTGTGCCAAAGAGTGAAGAAATGAACAAACAAATAAATCACTACAATAACAAGAAAAGTCATCAATATATATATATATATCCTCTGTATGTTTATCTTTTTTCTCATCTATATATGCATATATAGTACATAATTTGATTAAAAAATATCACGTGATACCGTTTAAATTAAGGTATATATGCCCCTTGGTGGAACCTACAATAGATGTTGATGGCAACTTGATATAGTCAATAGCTGAGTCACGAATGATAAAAATAGATTTGCTATAGCTAAGGGTTGGTTTTTGGGAGTGGTGATTGGCGACGCGGGGTCAAGGATTCCTACGTTATTTTTAGGAAGAAAACTTTACTTCCTATAGTAAAAGGTATACATTCTTATTTATTATAAATTAAAATTATTTTAAAATATTATTTTTTATAATTATTTTTTATATTTTATAGCAAAATAAGTATTTATGGTATATACTATCACTGAGACATAAAATACGCTATTTATGTTTTCCTCTCTTTCTTTCAATTAACACACGATTCTCTCTCATAAATTTTCTTCTTTCTCTCTCTTTTTCTTCTCTCTCTCTCTTCGAGCAAAATAGGCCGAATCATAAATACACGAAAGAGAAACAAATCATGAAAGAAAGCCTAAAAATCTCAAAATCAGAAACGTGAAAGTAACCCTATAATCAAAAAAAGGAAGCGGAGATACCTTGGGAGACGGAGAGATTGAAGAGAAAATGGGATTCTTAGTGCGATAAGTAAAAGAGAAAAGAGGAAGAACCGGTCGAATTGGAAGCGTTGTAAATTGTAATGGAAGAGGTAGTGAAGCGATACAAGGAGTCTTGACCGGAAAACGTCATCTCCGACGAACTTTATTCTCTTCTTTGCTATTTAGTTACATACGATGATACAACTACACTATATTCTGTACAATTTCACTCAAACATATTGTATTTTTATATAAATATATTTTTTTTGCACGTGTTTATGTATTTCGAATGTCTGTATTTTTTTAATACAACTGAATACACCAGTATTCATGCATATTGTACATATAGTATGCATGAACACATGATATAAACATTGAAATACACTGAATACAAATATTAAAATGGAACAAAATATAAACAGTAAATACATTTAGTTTTAAAATAAAGTGAAATACAGTAAAATACACTGGATACAAATAGAAATAGAGTGAATACAACCCATGAAATCTACTGAATACATTAGTAATAACATGTATTAGGAATAACTAAAAACTGTTAATACAAATATATTTGAATACACTAAATATAAAATAGCAAATAGAATAAATACAAATATTAAATCTAATGAATACAGTAAAAAAAAAAAATATTGAAACATCATTCTAATTAATTGCATTGATAATGAGGCACGTTAGAATTAATTTTGTTGAGTTATATTAGGAGCGTATCACGCTAATTGATATTATTTTCATTATTAGACAGCTGGGCATACCTACTTTTATGGTGATTGTCGTTATTGTATTCATGAATACATGGCACGAATACATGTGAATACATGCATTACAGTTGGACTGCCCTGATTTTAGACACTTTTTGTAATACATGTGAATACATGCGCGTACAGCTGGACTGCCCTGATTTTAGACACTTTTTGCTGCTGTATTCATAAAAATATGGTGCGAATACATGTGCGTACAGCTGGAGTGCCCTAATTTTTAGACGTTCAATACGAGTACAGCGAATACACTACCGTAACAACTAAATAGTAGCTATAAAAAATAATTATGTATATAATAACTATAAAAAATTAATAACCACTAAACAATAATAGTTTCTGAAAATTGCACTTTTTAGGAATGATGTTTGGCAACTGTAATCAAGGATTCCTATAGAAAATCAAAAAAAGGGGATCTCTTTCTGTGTACTGTGGGTGTGTAAATTTTCGAGTGTATTATGTGTCTATATGAGTGTATTTGGATGTGCATCTCTGTGAATTGTGTGTGGGAAAAAAACATATGAGAATTGGGGGGGGGGGGGG
>MCJB01049938.1:64046-74643 GCA_002018475.1 Nicotiana obtusifolia
GGGGGGGGGGGGGGAGGGGAGGGGACGAGGGAGAAAAAAGAGAGAGAAAGGTGATATATAGTGTTATGAATGTGATGATGGATGTAACGTTTGAAAAGGTATAGTATTAGTAACTAAATATTTAAAGTGACGCGTAGATTTCCCTTATGATTTAGTTAGCCGGTAAAAGGCAATGATCAAGATACTTCTTAAGTGATAAATGGTAAAAAGGTGAGAGACAGAGAAAAATAAATAAATAAACAAACTCGAGTGAAACTGTCCGAGCCACCTTCTTGAGTGGACGATTTGTTGGGTTAATTAAACATAAGGTCATTCAACTTATAATATATTTTAATAAAATTATTAAATTAATTTTTCTAATCATAAATCACTCAACGTTCACTATATGTTCTAGAATATTTGGCCAAAGACTAGTGAAGGTCAGCCAAAAATTATTTTATTCAATTAAATATTTTCTTAAACTAAAAAGAATTACTTACTTAAATAAAATGTCACGATCCAAAATTCACCAGTCGTGATGACGCCTAACTCAACCCGCTAGGTAAGCCAATTAACAATAATCTAATTCAAATGAGATTTACTGAAAAAATAAATAATGAAATAGCTGAACTTTTATATAACAAACCAAGGACTGGTAGTACAAATTATGAGCTTTTAAGACTTAGAGTTTACAAAAGTAGTATGAAATAAATACATCATCTATTCGAAATATGCATAAATAGATTTATAAATCTAAAGCTACCAAGAACAAGATACAGCTATAACTAGAACGCAGGTGCATCTCCAATGCCAGCTCCCGTCATACACAGCAACATCAACTCCAAAATCTGCATGCGACATACAGAAGTGTAGTATGAGTACAAGCGACCCAATGTACTCAATAAATAACAAACCTAACCTTAGGTTGAACACAGTGACGACGGACAAACGGTCAGAGTCCGACACCAATAGCCGAAAATAACTCGTAACAATATAATGAAACCGGTACATGTAATAACTCAAAAGATCTCATGCTCAGCTCGTTCACAACTACAGAAGAATAGACATGTTTTTCAGGTATAACAGAAAACAAAAAAAAAAACCAAATCTTTCATCGGAATTACTAAAATATGAGTATATCAGAAAACTGTGATTTTTCCCGAACTATCAACAACAGATAAGATATTTCATTATCAGGTAGCATGAGGAAATTACATCTCTATGCCTACATCTCAATATGCATGTCAAGTCATCACTTATCATATATCGTCTAACATGAGGAATATACATGCCTACATGTCGATGTATGTTGCTTCCTAACGCACACGCAAGTATACGCGGTCGACAAGTAATGTAGGATTATGAGTCCAGGTTGTCGTACCCACAAGGACTTAAATTAACTACTTTCTAACGAACTAATACTGTTATTTAAACAAGCAAGAGTCGAGTTTTAATAGATGAGTTATTCTAATTGTAATTCTAATTTATATCTAAGAATTGCAAGGAACAAAGTACGTGTTTTGTAATCAATAGAACAAATATTCCAGGGTTGTGATTATTTTTCCAATCCTATTGCGTTCTAATTGACTTCCCGTTCATAGAATTCATGTATGGTTGCTAATTAATCGATAAACATACTCATAGCCTTCTTCCGAAGTACTATTCGCCTATTCTTAATTAGGTTAACACCTATATTCCTATGAAATTAATCTATCAAGAATGCAATAAAAACACGATATTTAATTAAGCATGGTGATTAAGTATATTCCTATCCTAACCACGAATCCGCCCCCCTTAAAAGGTTAAGAACATGCTTTCTTCAATTCTTTTCTAATCTAAGCATAGTTTTCCCAAACATGGCATAGATAATTGATAGAACTCAATTGATGGCCAAAACAATTAAGCAATTAGGCATAGAATTGAAGAAACAACCATATGAACATGAACTATAAACAAGAATGTGTCAACTTCGAACCACAATATTCATGGCTAATCACAAGCCCAGAATAACGGGTGATTAGCCACTCATGTTCAGAATAATCAAAAGACGAAGTATTGAAAAACTAATAAAAATACTAGACAGAGTTGATGAACTGAAGATCGATTGCGTTGTGTGATGTTCCGTAGCGTTCTAGACTCCAAAATCACGTTATCCCCCTTCCTATTGAGTTTGGAGGTGTTTATATAGGAGTTGGGAAGGGTTGGGGTCGAATTAGGGGTCTCCTAGATGGATTAGGACAAATTCCCGAAGTCGGCGCCCTGGCTGGCGCCAGGCGCCCCCCAGGGCGCTGCAACCAGTGAACTTTTTTTTTTTTTTTTTCTGTTCTGCCTCCAGTGCCACAGGTGGCGCCAGGCGCTGCCTATGGCGCTCAATGCCCCTTGGTCCATTTTCGTCTCGTTTTGGCTCGTTTCTTGCCCGTTTCGCCCCCAATTGCTCCCGACTCATTCCTACACATAAAAACACATTACATTAACATGAATCGAAGCAATTAACATCCCAATTTCATAAAACAAGAGCCAAATATGAGATGATTTACATAGAATTATATATCTTTTATGCCAAACATCAACACCCCACACTTAGACTCTTGCTCGCCCTCGAGCAATGGGATTATACACAACCTTCCTAACTACCAAACTCTTCATATCATCACGAAACATTCGACTTTTTAAACAAACCATACTCTTGAACACAATCAATACTAGCAAATACGCATGAACACATAACTAATCCATATAATTCCCGTAAAGTCCACTTAGGCACAATAATTCAATAACATCCCACAACCCAATTGTCACCACCCAACCTCAAAACCCGACTTGCCACATTAAGCTATTTCAATACATATACTTACCTAACAAGACAATTTATATATTAGTCGTTCATGAAATCATGTGCCCACACCAATATCTGAAGAGTGAACATATATGAATAAAATCACACAAAATTGCACAACATACTCTCACTCTCACAAAGAACTCATATGCTTCCCATAAAGTACCATAAGCTTGCCCGTAGTGTAGATTTCCACTAATTGAGTCAGTCAAATCTAAGATCAACTAGGACTTTTAAGGTTGTAATGTAGGCTAAGGGACGGGTAGGTTATATTTGGTAATAGTGGCTAGTCCTCCTAAGCACTTAATACACTACAATCAACATTTAAACACCTTTCTTCTTTCAATTGTTAAACTTGTCTCATATACATAGCCTTTCTTTTTCAACTCAGCAATTTTCTCTAATCACTTAGCACACAATAATAGGAGGTGTTTTTTTTTTCATATCTTTTTCACTAACAATTTTCTCTTTTTCAATTTTTTTCTTTTCTCTTCATACAAATTTTCATCAGCTAGTGATTCTTAATTTTAGCTTTATTGCACCGACAAATCCCTTCACAGGCCACCTCATACTCAAGACAATCCCCCTAATTTCTACCCTTACTTCTTTTAGCGACTAAGTGCTTTCGGAGGTAAAGGTTCAAATAAGGTCTGAATTAAGAACAAAATAAGAGAATAGCTTGTAATGTAGGTACCAAAGAAAAAGGCTTATAGGCTCAAAGGGGCTAGCAATGGACAAATTTATATTCGATGTGACAAGCACATCCATAACTAAACAAGAAAGTGCCTATATCATTTCTTAGATTAGCCCAACTTACAATTTCGCTTTAATTAACACACCAGGCAAGTTCTAGACTATATAAGACAGCATAGAGAATCAAAACCTCACTCACACAATGCACATGACTCAATCACGACGGTTCTGTTCAAATTTCGAGTTAAGCCAGCATATACAATTGAAACAATTAAGCAGTAAATACACTATATGATATGCAAGTCAACGATTGAGAAGAGGTGTCACAAATTGGGTGGATTTTCTTTAGGCTTATAATTAAACGGGAAGTGGATCATGTGTCATAGCCTATTGTACTAGCATAAACCATGTCAAGAAGTATTGCAATATATCCCAGTTCTTCCTAACATTAGTCCTAAAAGAAAGATTAAAATTTGCCCGGTTCGAGCTACATCCTTGGAAAAGAACCGGTGTCCTAAGAAAAACCAAGGAATATTACCTCACTCTCCTAAAAATAAAACAAAATCTTTTTGTTGTTTTTAGTCAGACTTTATCCCTCAAGAAAACAATCCATCGTCGGGAAAAATCTGGAGATTTTTTCAAAAATTGTCAGTTTATACATTAAAATACTAACAATACAACTATTAAAAATAATAACAATACAACTATTAAAAAGACAAAAATAACACTAAATCATACATGATGTACATTCACAACACTGACAACACAGGTATTTCCCCACCCCACACTTAAACAATGCATCGCCCTCGATGCATGCAAACATGTAAAATAGAGCAGGGTGAGAAAAAAACTCCCTGTTTGCGCTTTCTTTAGGGGACCGTCGAGGTGGTGGAGGAGGTTCCAACGCTTGCACCGTTGCTAATGTTGTCACGGGCCATATTATCCTGCAACACAAGTAAACAGGAATGTGAGCAATGTTCAAAACATATGCCATAGGTTGGTATGCAAGTCGTCACATGACCCCACACTTAAAATCGGAGCATAAGTACAAGTGTTGAGCCATAGTATCCCGACCCCACACTTAAAATCGTGGAACATTCTGCCTGCAGCGCCCTAGGCAGCGCCGGGCGCCTAGGCACTGTTTCCCGATTTTTTTTTTTTTTACATCTAATAATTTTTACACCTATACATCAATTGTACTATTTTATCTACTCTAAAAAGGGTAAATTAAGAAGCTAAACTAGAAACGCGATAAAAATTGGGTTGCCTCCCAACAAGCGCCTGATTTAATGTCGCAGCACGAACTAAGATTTGTCCTATCAATCTGGCTTGCTTTCGAGCCTTCGAGCTTTCTTAATAGATGGCCTGAGACGGGTCAGAGTGACAGGCTTTCCAACTCTTCTGCTTTTCTGAACCCCGGGACATGATTGCTGGAAATATCCAGTACTTTCTTAATTTCTTCCGTCATTCCATCTTTACTCTTTTCCACATCCCCAATCAATGCTCGTTCAATAGGATCAACTAGGCTCATGTAAGGCACTAATGATGTGGAGACATTCTCCACCACCGAGATCCTTGCTAATTCCTCATAATGGGTTGGCAACCGGAGTGGTTTGTAAACATTGAACACTTCTTCTTGATCACCCACTCTCATCGTCATTTTACCTTCGCAGACATCGATAATGGCGCGACCTGTGGCTAGGAATGGACGCCCCAAAATAAATGGGACGTCCTGATCAGGCTCGTAATCCAAGATGATGAAATGCACAGGAAATATGAACGAGCCAACTTGGACTAGGATGTCTTCAATCACACCCTCCGGATGAGCCAAAGAGCGATTTGCCAACTGTAATATAACCGTGGTCGGGTGTGGGTCACCCAACCCTAACTGTCTGAACACTGAAAGTGGCATCAAATTTATACTCGCTCCGAGGTCGCATAATGCTCTCCCCACAGCATGTTTCCCAATTGAAATCTGAATAGTGAAGCTGCTCGGATCCTTTAATTTTTGTGGTAGCTTGCCTTGAATTCTAAAACTACACTCCTCAGTAAGTGCCACTGTTTCAAATTCAGTCAATCTCCTTTTATTGTCCTCAATATCCTTGATATACTTTGCGTATTTAGGCACCTCTTACAAAATATCCACCAATGGAATGTTGATTTGTACCTGTTTTAGAATCTCAAGGAACTTTTTGTAGGCCTCATTATCTCTCAACTTTTGTAACCTTTGTGGAAAGGGAGGTGGGGGCCTTGCAACCAATTATGGGGGTTGCTTAGCTCCTGCCTCTTCAACTGATTTCTCAACCTCTTTGGCCTTCTCTTCTGTTACTTCGATGGTGATTGATTTTTCATTGAAGGTCACCTGCTTCTTCTTTTTCGATTCGACCTCTTCTAACTGTCTCCCGTTCCTCAATGATACCACATTCAGTGCTGCCCGTGGGTTAGCTTTAGCATCGCTGGGTAGTGCTCCAGCTGGTCGAGTATTTTGAGCCCCGGCCAGCTGTCCTAACTGGCGCTCCAGATTCCTCACTGTTGTGGTGAGGGTTTGATATTCAGTTCTGAATTGCGTGTTGTCCTGCACCAGCTGCTTTAACAACTCATTCGTATTATCGTCTGATTGTGGAGGTTGCCTTTGTGGTTGATTATAGTTTCCTTGCGGTCTGCTTGTATTCTGCTGCTGCTGATGACCACCCCATGAAAAGTTTGGATGATTCCTCCAATTTGGATTGTAGGAATTCCCATATTGTGTATTCTGATTTACGGGTCCCCTGTTCTGTTGTCCCACATAATATATGAATTCCGGATTGGTGGGGCACATATCACTTGTGTGGTTGTCACCTCACATCTCATAGCATAATGACATTTGTTGGACCTGCTGTCATGGTTGAACCTGCTGCATAGTCATTCGGTTCATCTGATTGGCCAGTTTAGCCATCTCTGCTCTCATAGCTGCAAGGTCATCCGATTCTATACCAACTCCCTTCTGTTTAATGGCTCTGCGCGAGTCACCATTACCTTGCCAATTATGATCATTGGCCGTGAAATTATTCAATAGGAGTTGGATTTCACTGTATGGCTTGGCCATGCAACTGCCTCCGCAAGCTGAGTCAAGGTTCATTTTCGAAGCTTCATCTAGCCTATCAACGAACGTGTGTCCCAGTACCTCATTTGTCTGGCAATGGTGTGGACAGACCCTAAGCAGCTTCTTATACCTTTCCCATGCCTGTCGAAAGGTCTCTCCTTCCCGTTGTTCAAATCCTAAAATCTGGCTTCGCAGTGACTTGGTCTTCTTGGTTGGAAAGAATTTGATCAGAAATTTTCTGGCCAGGTCATCCCATGTGTAAACACTGTTGGCAGGTTCCTTTTGCAACCACTCTTTTGCTTCCCCCAGTAGAGAAAAGGGAAACAATGTCAACCTCACATAATCTTTAGATACATTTGGATAATTGTAAGTGTCCGTGATTTCCAAAAAGTTCTGAATGTGTCTCCGTGGGTCTTCGTGCGACAGTCCCACATACTGCCCTATAGACTGGATTAACTGCACCATGTATTGCTTCAACTCAAAGTGCCCTGTGATTTCAGGCTTGACAATCGCCTGAGTCATATTGGCAAGATTTGGTCTTGCAGCTTCAATCACTGCTCTTTCTGCGTTCCCTGCCATCTCAATTGGCTGTGGTTGAACAACAATGTCCAACTCTCTGTTAATTCTGTTCCTGGCTTCTACTTCCCTTCTTACTTTGTGTAGTGTTCGTTCAATTTCTGGATCAAAGAGAAGAAGGTTGTTTGCGCTTCTACTTCTCCGCATTCAATAGAAGAGCCTGTGTCAATGCAAACAACGTAAGCCGATTAGCGCAACTTGAATAAATAACAAATATAAGCTGAAGTTGGTAAAGTAGCAGTTTTTAAGTCCCCGGCAACGGCGCCAAAAACTTGTTACTCCCTAACGCACAGCAAGTATACGCGGTCGACAAGTAATATAGGATTATGAGTCCAGGTTGTCGTACCTACAGGGACTTAACTTAACTACTTTCTAACGAACTAATATTGTTATTTAAACAAGCAAGAATCGAGTTTAATAGATGGGTTGTTCTAGATTATAATTCTAATTTATATCTAAGAATTGCAAGGAAGAAAGTACGTGTTTAGTAATCAATAAAACAAACATTCCAGGGTTGTAACTATTTTTCCAATCCTATTGTGTTCTAATTGACTTCCTGTTCATGTAATTAATGTATGGTTGCTAATTGATCGATAAATATACTCATAGCCTTCTTCCGAAGTACTATTCGCCTATTCTTAACAAGATTAACACCTATATTCCTATGGAATTAATCTAGATAGAATGCAATAAAAATACGATATTCAATTAAGCATGGTGATTAAGTATATTCCTATCCTAACCACGAATCCGCCCCCTTAAAAGGTTAAGAACATGCTTTCTTCAATTCCTTTTCTAATCTAAACATAGTTTTCCCAAACATAGTATAGATAATTGATAGAACTCAATTGATGGCCAAAACAATTAAGCAATTAGGCGTTGAATTGAAGAAACAATCATATGAACATGAATTATAAACACGAAATCGTCAAGTTCCAATCACAATATTCATGGCTAATCACAAACCCAGAACAAGGGGTGATTAGCCACTCATGTTCAACATAATCAAAAGATAGAGTATTGAAAAACTAATAAAAATACTAGACAGAGTTGATGAACTGAAGATCGATTGCGCTTTTGTGATGTTCCGTAGCTTTATTGGCTCCAAAATCACCTTCTCCCCTCCAAGTTGGGTTTAGAGGTGTTTAGATAGGAGTTGGGAAGGGTTGGGGTCGAATTAGGGGTCTCCTAGACGGATTAGGACAAATTCCCGAAGTCGGCGCCCTGGCTGGCACCAGGCGCCCCCCAGGGCGCTGCAACCAGTGAACTTTTTCAACTCTCTGCCTCCAGCGCCACAGGTGGCGCTGTGGCGCCCAATGCCCCTTGGTCTGTTTTCGTCTCGTTTTGGCTCGTTTCTTGCCCATTTCGCCCCCAATTGCTCCCGACTCATTCCTACACATAAAAATACATTACATTAACATGAATCGACGCAATTAACATCCCAATTTCATAAAACAAAAGCCAAATATGAGATGATTTACATAGAATTTTATATCTTTTATGCCAAACATCAGTATGCCATTAGTTGAAGCCTTGGAGCAAATGCCTGGATATGCAAAGTTTATGAAGGACTTGGTGACAAAGAAGTGGTCGATGAATTTTGAAACTATCAAAGTCACTCACCAAATGAGTGCAATTGTGCATTCGATGGCTCCTAAGTTGGAAGATCCCGATGCTTCCACAATCCCTTGCACCACTGGAAGTGCCGAGTTTTCCAAAGCTCTTTGTGATCTTTGGGAGAGTATCAATTTGATGCCCTATTCGATTTTCAAGACCTTGGGAATTGGGCAACCAAGACGCACATCTATGAGATTACAAATGCCCGATCGTACAATAAAGAGACTGTTAGGGTGATTGAAGATGTATTGGTTCGTGTTGATAAGTTCATTCTCTCGGCGGATTTTGTTATTCTTGATTGTGAAGTTGACTATGAGGTGCAGATTATTCTTGGAAGACATTTCCTTGCTACGGGAAAGGCTCTTGATGATGTGGAATCCGGAGAACTCACTTTTGCAGGTGGGTGATAAAAGGTGGTGTTCCACGTGTGCAAATCTATGAGGCAACTGTATAGCAATGAAGTGTGTTCTTTCGTGGACTTGGTTACTAATGTGATTATTGATGATACAAGTGCCACGATTAATGTGGGTAACATGTTGGAGGCTGTCTTGCTCAATTTTGATGATGACGAGATGGATGGCTTCATGGAATGTGTTAATTCTTTACAAGGAATGGGGTCGTACAACTATGCACCCCGTAAACTTTCCTTGGATCTTGAGAATAGGAAAACTCCTCCTACAAAGCCTTCAACTAAAGAGCCTCCTATCTTGGAGTTGAAGCGACTGCCTCCACATCTCAGGTATGAATTCCTTGGCCCTTGTTCTACTTTACCGGTTATTCTTTCCTCTTGTTTGATTAACGTGCAAGTTGACTCTACATTGGCAGTGTTCCACAAGAGGAAGAAATTATTGGGTGGACTAGACGAATATTCGAGGAATAAGCCCCGCATTTTGCATGCACAAGATTAACTTGGAGGAAGATTCCAAACCCTCCATTGAACATCAAAGGAGACTTAATAAAGCCATGCAAGACGTGGTCAAAAAGGAGATTATCAAGTGGTTGGATGCCTGGGTGGTCTACCCTATTTCCGACAGTTTGTGGACTTCTCCAGTGCAATGTGTCCCGAAAAGGGGGGGGGAAACAGTGATCACCAATGACAAGAACGAGTTGATTCCTACAAGAACGATGACCGGGTGGAGAGTGTGTATGGACTATCTGAAGCTAAACAAAGTCACAAGAAAAGACCATTTTCCACTCCCCTTCCTTGACCAAATGCTTGATAGGTTTGCCGGTCGTGCATTCTATTGCTTTCTAGATGGACATTCGGGCTAACAAACAAATCCTAATAGCCCCCGAAGATCAAGAGAAAATAACTTTCCCTTGTCCTTATAGCACTTTCTTTTTCAAGCGGATGCCATTTGGCTTATGCAATGCACCGGCGACCTTTCAACGGTTTATGATGGCGATCTTTACGGATATGGTAGAAGACTACCTTGAAGTCTTCATGGATGATTTCTCGATTGTCGGGGATACCTTTGATGATTGCTTGGAAAATATGGACAAAGTATTGGTAAGGTGTGAAGAAATGAACTTGGTGCTAAATTAGGAGAAATGTCATTTTATGATCGATGAAGGCATTGTCCTTGGCCACAAAATTTCAAAGAATGGCATAGAGGTCGACAAGGCGAACATAGAGGTGATTTATGTACTTCCACCTCCAACTTTAGTGAAAGGCGTGAGAAGTTTCTTAGGTCACGCGGGGTTCTACCGGCGCTTCATAAAAAAATTTTCTAAAGTGGTGAACCTATTGTGCAAGCTCTTAGAGAAGGATGCTAAGTTTTACTTCAATGATGATTGCATGAGATCTTTTGAAT
>MCJB01049938.1:80692-105537 GCA_002018475.1 Nicotiana obtusifolia
GGAAGGGGGTGGAGTTTCTTTGACATATTCTGATGATTTTGTATTTTGATAACTATGAGACATTTGGCCTGTAATTAACTTATTACTATTTTCTTCCTCTTTCTCATTATGTATATATTCCCTCTTATCTCTCATTATGTATATTAGTTTAGCTTTCAATAGTTCGTTTGTTTTATAACTTTTTTATCTTTATGTTTATCTTCTTTTTTATTTAATTGCTTCTTTTTATGTCTTAGTGGATAATAAGCTTTTGGTTTTCTTAATGCCGCAGTTCTTTCCAAAGGTGGAATCTGTGTGAACCGGGTGGCTCTTCCCAACGATGGATGGCGTGATAACCTTCTTAAGGGATTGAGTCCGTTTTTGGTATTTAGGTAATAATAGTAGTAGTAATGAATAAAAAGACCTAATTGAGTCAAACTCGAAGAGTCAAACATGCTTCACTTGGTACCAACACACTTAACTGCATGCCTATAGTTAAAAACAAGATTTTTGAAAAGAAATAGCTCTAGTTAGTGACCTTTTGACTCTTGTGTTGACTTAGGCTATCATCGAGTGGTTTGATCAAATCATAGTGATTTTCAATATTGAGTATGGTCGTTGTGGGCCCTCAACTCTATCCTTTTTAACAATCCAGCTGAGTGAGAGGTGAGATGTTGTTGTTGCAAGTCCAAGTACCCGTGCGAATGGTCTAGAACTTGCCCCGAATGTGTTTCTAGGCGAAATTTTAAGTTTTGCTTGGCTTGAGAAGTGATTGTAGGCTCTCCTTGTCCCATTTGAAGTTTTTCATTGTCCACTATCCCTAGTCAACCCATTTGAGCCTAAAAACCTTTCTCAGTTGATAACCATGTTATAAGGCTTTACCCGTTTCGTCGTGACCCTCTCTTGGCACCCGAGTTTTCTTTAACACTCTTGTGAAACAATTAGCTAAAAACATATATTTTGGGGGAGAGACGAGGAACTTGAAAGAGGTATCAAGGCGCAAAAAGAGAAAAGAAATGATGAGAAGGAAAAAAAACACAAAAGAAAAATACAAAAAGAAAGTGAATAAGTTGAAGAGTTGAAGGGATTCAATGAAAAGTAATGATACAAAGCATGGAGAAATAAAATAGGGAGAAAATGAACGTCATGATCAAGAAAGAGTGATGTTAAGTCTCTCTAGTTCTCTCAAGGAAAAGAAAATGCCTCAAAGAGTTAGCAAAGCATGAGCTGAGAAAAGAAAATGGAGTGCTTAAGGAAAGATGAACCAGTTCTATCATAGCATATCCAACCTTAGTCCAAAAGCCTTCATTACATTCCAAAAAAGCCCTACGTGATTTCAAGCCGAATAACGTCATGATCAAGAAAGAGTGATGTTAAGGCTCTCTAGTTCTCTCAAGGAAAAGAAAATGCCTCAAAGAGTTAGCAAAGCATGAGCTGAGAAAAGAAAATGGAGTGCTTAAGGAAAGATGAACCAGTTCTATCATAGCATATCCAACCTTAGTCCAAAAGCCTTCATTACATTCCAAAAAAGCCCTACGTGATTTCAAGCCGAATGAGCTTACATTAGTGGTGATTCATATGAGGGGCAAGCCTATGGTACTTAAAGTCGTACTTGTGACATTCCCTTGAGAGATGAGTGAACCTTTCGCAAATTCTTAGATTGAGTGCTAAATTCTTATAGTCAAACGGAGAGTAGAGGAGGAGGAGTTTGGGATCCACAATGACCTACATGAAAGAGCGAGCTTCCTTGATGAATAAAGTCAACTCTTGATGCTCAAGTGTCATATTAAAACTATTTCTGCTTAAAAATCTAAGTTGTTGCCTTGTTGATAATTCATAAGTAGTGTGGGTAATCGTTGGTCCCAATTAATGTGTGAATGACTCATTGTTTTTGCTGGAATGGCTCTTAACTTGTGGAGGTGAGAACCACTTTATTTGCTTGAAAACAAGCAAAAGCTTAAGTTTGGGAGAGTTGATAAGTGGGGATTTTGACTACTTATTAGCGCCTTTTAGCTTTCGTTTTAGTCCAAAAGCATTTAATTGTGTTTTCGAAAACTGATGAAATATGCTTAATTGTAGGAATATTGGAAGATGAACTTTCGAGATGAAATCCAACTCAAGAAGGAGTAATCTGAACTCAAGGACAAAAGAGGCACAAAATTCAGAAGTGCGGACCGCAGAATATCATCTGTGGCCGCAAGTTATGAAGGAAAATCCATTAGAGACTGGTGCAAAGTGCGGTCTGCACATGAATTGTGCAGCCGCAGAAGCTGGATCAGAGCAAAACTCAGAGAATCTGCAATTCAAGTCTAGCAAAAGTGCGGACCGCGCAATTATTGTGCGGCCGCAGAAGAAGAGTTGTGCGGTCGCACATGTAAAAGTGCGGACCGCTGAAGAGCAAGGTGCGGCCGCACATGTAAAAGTGCGGACCACAGAAAGAGTGCATTGCGGCCGCATACTTCCAGTCTTGTCAAGCTGAAGAAAAGTGCAGACCGCATACGAAATTTTGCGACTGCAGAACCTCTGAAATTGCAGTTTTGTCCGAAATTTCCAGCACTGTATAAATAGACAAGTTTCACATTTTTAGGTCAACTATTGACATCAGCTGCTACAGTAATCGTTTCCTTTGAACATAGATTTTGTTATTTTAATTAGCAATATGAGTTTAATTATCACTTCTTCTTCTATTTCTTCGGTTTCAAGCATGAGTAGCTAGATTTCGCTAGGGTTGTGACCCAACCCTAGTGTATAAACTTAATGGGTGTTTGATTTTTTTCTTGTTTATGGTTGGGTGTTTACTATTTAGCCTTGTTCTTGCTTTATTTTGTGGAATTAATGGTTGCAAACATTAATTCATGCCTAATTGACTTGGTCTCTACTTGAGAAAGAGAGACTTAATTTAGGAAAACTTGGCTAACAAGAAATTAGGTCAATCAAGAGATTGATAAATCGAATTAAAGGGTTGAACCTAAAGATAGTACAACTCGACTCGAGATTTTATTAACCGTTTTGTTCAATGCCCATTTGGACTTGAGAAAGTCAAATTGGGCAAAATCACTCTCTGACCGAGAGGTATTAAGTGGGTAATTGAGAGTTGATAGCTATAATACACCCCGACCAATAAAATAATCTTTTAGGTGAAGGTCATAGCCCTAGGCCTTTTACAACATTTGAAAAACAACAAAAATAATCTTCTAATTTTATTTCTTAAATTGCAAATGTAGTTTAAATTAGACTTTAAAACAATCCATTTTTGTGGAAGTGCAAATTTAGATACACAAACTCACACGCTACGATATATACTACTAACTCCCACACATATAGCTCCCTAAGGAATTCGACCCCGACTCTTATTGGGTATTATTATTATTGCATCGATCGTTTTTATAACCTCGAACTGTAGTGTGAAATTGGACGAGATTAGTAGGTTAACCCAAAATGGTTTATACTGTCGGGGTGTATAATTATTAAGTTAAACCAATAGAAGTCGCGGAAGATATTCCATTGTTAATAAAGGCGATCTTTTTAAGCAAAGTCCTTTTTGCAAAAACCTTTTGGCATTTGACTAGTGATAATTAGATATTTCATGTGGCGTGAGCCTGTTTGATGAAGAGTTAAAACCATGAGCTTTGATATTATTTTTGAGCTTTAAACCAATTGCTTTAGTGCTCTTAGGGCTGGTTTGATACGAGCGATAAAGAATAATTAATTTAGGGACAAAATTTAAGAAGAGTTTATCTTATATTTGATTGAGAGAAAATTGTGGTATAATTAATTCCAAAATTAATTATTCCAGAATTGTAGTTTTTTTTATTCTCATGAAATAATTGAATAACTTATCCCGAGATAACTAATTCCGAGATAATTAATTACGGGATAACATCTTTTCAACCAAACGACCCCTTAGGCTTGAGTCAGTCTCGTCGAGAACCTCCAACGTTAATGAGATAAATAATAAGTTTAAACTCGAGACTTTTTTCATTCATGGACATCGTTAGTCCTGCTTAAAGAATAAGTAGCGGAGCTATGGTGTTCCGAGGGTGGTCACACGAACACCCTTCGCCAAAAAGTCATGTTGTGCATGTAGGTTAAATGTTACTTAGTCCCAGCCCAATATATGTGAAGTGTTCGACTGGGTACAAAATTTAAGAAATAAAGAAAGACTTTTGACACTTGATCTAAAACAAATCATAGAAATTTATGTGGCCTTGTTAAGAGGTAAAAATAGAAATTTAAAGTTGGATTGCTACTAAATATAAAAAAATATCTTTTTTTTTCTTGGAATGCCAAAAAATAAAAAGAGCGTCACAATTTGGAATAACTTTTTTGTTATTGATATAACGTTAAGGATATTCCAGCGGTCAAGAGTGTTGAAACTTCAAAATTAGCTAAGGCCGTTCAGTTGCTTATTGCTTGGATATGGCATTTAATTGAAGCGGAAAACTGACGGTTATTTTTTTTTTTGGTTTTTGTTTTTATTACTTGTGAACATCAAAACTATTTAAAAGGAGGATAGTTTATGCTCATTTTTTATTCTATATTTATGGATTATTTTAATTATTCGTCATTTGTTATTGAAAATCTACCTCCCAAGTCTTATCGTTTACAATCTACAGGATACATCATAAAAATTTTGGTTTGTGATTTGGAGAAAAAGAAAGAAAAAAAAACAAGAGTATACACTAGTTTGCAGACTAGTAGTTTTTTGTTCTCTCTTTATTTGGTTACAGATCAATTAATAAACTCATAAACGAAAGCCCTTAGTCTATGTGCACAAAAAGTAATGGGAATCATATTTTAAAGAGTAATATCAAAGTTATGGAATCGAAACTGAAAATAAAAAATCGACTCATACTAAATTTATTTCGGTAAGGTGCTGGTATAACTTTTTGAAAACAGAAAACTGAAAATACACAACCAAAATCTTTCAAAACTGTACTAAGCCAATCGATGAACGCCCCTAATGCCACCTATCTTGGCCCCAAGAGAAAACTGCTTTGTGAAGCAATTATTCATAAAGATTTTACATTTTGTTTTATGCTCGCAGAGAGTTAAAACAATTCATGCTTGCTTGCAATGGTTTTCAAGCCACTCCATTGTGACACTCTTTGGCCTCTCTAGTGGCAATCCAAGAGCTCGATCCCAAATTAGCTATAAAGATCCAGAAGAAGTATCAGTAGAATTTCAAGGGAAGTCAACAGAGGACAAGATAAGGCACCCAGAAAAAAAAGTAACTGCTGTAGAAAGTACCTGAGAGCAAATGCCAAGAGCTCTTGATACACCAAAGAGGACCGTATAATATCTGTACAAAAAATGAAAGGAATAAGACATCAGTTTCCAGAGCCATTTACAACCACTCAATTATGTGAGCAATATGAATCTGTAATACCTTGCTTCAGTTAAACCATAATAGTTCAACAACACACCACTGTGGGCATCAACATTTGGCCAAGGGTTTTTAACCTGCAAAAGAAATCCCCAGTCAATAAACAAAAGCATTCTGCCTATGGTTAAGACACATGAAATGACAAATCTGATTATGTGATTTGATTGAAGTTTCATATGAAACAGGAAGGCAGAGGAAAAATCTGATAAAAGATACAACAATTCTGAGTAAAACAATGACTAGTGAGATAACGGGAAATTCTTGCATACAATGGACAAAGATACAACTACCTCACTCAATCCCATATTTTCAGACATGCGTAAAAAGTTATCATTACCTAACAACCTAAACATTTAAATTCCTCCAAAATATTAGTCCATATTTAAGTTCTTCCAAAATTTTACGTCAATCATCTTACTGGTTCTTTTGGGTTATTATCAAAACTTGAATGCTCTCCCTTCTCCCGAACTAAAAAAAAAAAACAAAGAAAAAGCAGCGTACAAACAATCATGCTAAACTACAATCAAAGGCTGAAGCAATTTCAGTAACAATGTAGATGAAAGGTTTACTTTGCCAAGTTCTGTAAGAATTGGAGGAACAACTTCGTAGAGTTTTGCAACCTGCAAGAACGAAAGCCAAAAGAACACAATGGTAAGATCAAAAACATGGTAAGATCAAACACATTGAATTGAAGAGCAATTCATTAATTTACAGCTTCAGGTTTCTAAGTACTAACCAGTTGAAACAGTGGATCTTCAGGCAAATGCTTCAAAGCGAACTCTCTCTGGCATGTGTATCTTGGATCAGTCTTGCGCAGAACTCCATGTCCGAAACCAGGGACAACCTACAATTTGAGAATGATAGAGCATGTCAAACTCAACAATATGGGTTCAGGACTATAGAGTTTGCCGTCATCTACCTAACCAACATCCCAACCCTTTCAATAAAACAAGGGAGAAAGAGAGAGAGAGAGTGCGCACACCCACGCACGCACACACGCAACGCACGCACATACCTATGTATATATAGAGAGAGAGAGAGTGACAGAACACCTTTTGAAAGCTCAACACATTAAAGATCCGATGAATAAAAGCTAAAAGGAAAGTGTTTTTTGGGACAAGGCCAACTACCAAAACTCGTTTGAGAAGTAAAGTTTAGTAACCATGATGAGAAGAGCAGTCAATGAGACAAATAGAATATGATAAACATTTTGATATTTTCGAATACTGTATGGCATATAAAAAAAATATGCTGAAGGGAGAACTAACTTTTTTGAACCTCAATAACATGTGAAGGCAGTCAAACTTTTCATCTAAGGTGAGCTCCAATCAGTGAGTTGAAAAAAAAAAACTAGCTCAGACTGTAGTATTATGCAGAGAGGTTCATATACTACCTTGCCACTTTTCAATGTTTTCCAGACGTAGTCTTTCAACTGCTCTTTGGAAATGTTCTCCCCACACTCCTCTACAACAGATTTGATCCATAGCAAAACTTCCTGATGGCAAAGAAGAAAGTGGCAGCTGGGTCAAGATTATAATCATCCAACAGATGCAGAATGCAGGTAAAATAAACCACATACACTATAAAAACATAGCTAAGGAAACCACTGCTTACTGGAATTCTCTGAATTTAATAGAACTAGACAAAAAGGCATACCATCTGGAGATAGTGAAACTTTTAAGTGATTGAGTAACATAGTTAAAAGGACAGAGTCTTTAAATGGGAGGGGATAATAAAGCCTACTTATTAAATATGGGACAATATGATGAACAGTTGGAATTTATTTGGACGAGTGAAGAAATTTACCGAAGAGCTGTCCAGATAACCAGAGACCAGTCCATCAATTATAGAGTCTATTTTGGCTTTTCTGTTAATATTATAGTTTGAAAGATATAAATTGAGACATACAGTGTAACACCAACCATTGTATGCCAGTTGTGAAGAATATCAGCTAGAGAAAAGAGCTTGTTCATCTAG
Source organism: Nicotiana obtusifolia (assembly GCA_002018475.1). Classification (NCBI taxonomy): domain Eukaryota; kingdom Viridiplantae; phylum Streptophyta; class Magnoliopsida; order Solanales; family Solanaceae; genus Nicotiana; species Nicotiana obtusifolia. Next base: position 88,035 of record MCJB01049938.1, read on the forward strand.
TAACTAGAATCTTTGTTTTCCTCCTCATTGGAATTTAATGTCATATTTTTCCATCTTAAAACACACACCACTTACTAGTTAGGGATAGGCTTTACTATTTTTCTAATTACGATATATATATATATAAAACTTATTTTCACTACTACTCTTATTTTATTTTGGCAATGGTAGATGATATGAGTTGAGCTTAAAGACAGATTTGTATGGGACTGAGGCGTAGTTGTTGTTGTTGTTGTTGTTGTTAAACCACACACCACTTCATTTTGTTGGGCAATGGGGTTAAATATTAGATAAGCATATGGCAATAGCCATAGCAAATTTCAGCCAGAGAAAAACCTAGTGTGCATTCACAGCAGTATAGAAAGAAACAACAGTTATAAAGCAGACAAAGCACCTGATTGGCTAAACCATGAAGTGGTCCAGCTAAACCATTCAAAGCAGCAGCGAAGGAGAGGTAAGGGTCTGACAAAGCACTAGCAACCTGAATTTAAGTGAAATTAGTGCTACTGGAAAACTTGATAAAAGAATGCTAACTTATGAAACCTCATTGCTTCATAACGAGGCTTAAGCTATTGTATATGCATAATCCCGTTTGACAAAAAATTCCATGTCAAGACTTAAACCACTAGTAAACAGTTAGTTTGTCCATAAACACAGAACGAAGTACGCACCAAGTGACCTGTGTGAGCACTGACGTTACCACCTTCATGATCACTGCAACACAAAATGAAATCAGTGCCAACTGATACATAGACATAGATGCAACCAGAAATCCTGATTCCCAGGATAGACTTTAAATACTCTTATGCAAGCATCATAAAGTAGTTATCATAATCCAGATGTCAAATTAACCTGTGTATCGTGACATAGAGCCTCATAAGTTCATGCATGTCAGAGCTACTGAAACCAAGCATGTGAGCGAAATTTGCACCATAATCCAGTGAGTCATCCTTAGGTATAGTGTTGCCATTCTTGTACATCCTTCACAGTGTAAACAAAGGGTCAGTTTACACATAATTTCAAAGGCTAACTTTTCATGTAAACATTAAAACCTCAGAACCAAGAGTTATTAAGCTGAGAGAAAACAGATTAGAAAGTCATCTCCTTCTAAGTGCAACACAAAAAAAAATTTTAAAAAATAGAAAAACGAAAACTGATTGCCGTACAATAATCTGACCTGCGATAAACATAAGCTGCAACAAGTGGAACTTGAGCAATCAAACTCATGGAATCCTCATATGTCGGTTCCCATAACCTAAAGATACAATAGTGTTAGTGTTTTCATGGAAAACAAATAACCAGCTTCAAGAGATGGCTTTGACGATGCTCACTTTGATTTGTGAATCCCTTTCTCATATGCCTTTTGAAACTCACTTTGAACCTGCAGAGAGAACAGAAATGAGGGTTGAAATCTCCTAATAAGACTGCAACAAACCAAGGTATTCAAAGATCCACAAACAATAAAGACAGTAGAATACGAATTTCCACGACTCAGAGCTGCTTCATGATGCTACATATCTTTTATACACTTAACATAAAGTAGAAGAAAGATAAATCCTCCACTCTTCACAGGTGGAAGAATACCAAAGGAAGAAAGGACAAGCTGTCCTTGATTACACGACAAGTCAGCTAGAACTTAAGAACAGATGAAGAGTCTTTATGGATTCCAAGTTCACAGAACCAATCGGCGCAGGCATCAAGTTAAAGTTTTTCTTCCAAATATTTGAACAGGAGGCTAACCAACTTCACACTCCTTATATCACAGTATTTGGCTGAGGAGCACCCAAATAGTCTATTCTGAAGATCAACAACGTCAAGCTCAAAGTAAATCAGGGTCAGTGCACATGCATGATATCACCAAATTACAGACAAGCAACGAAATAATTGGTATCAGAAACATCAGACTCAAAAAAAGGATCTACGTGCATACATGATGAAATTACTGAAAGCGGAAACAAAGAGAAGAAAATGGTTCAAATTTCACCTGAAGAGCCATCACTCCAGTAGCAAACTGAGTCATTGGATGAGCTGTGACTGGTAAGGCATCAATAGTTTTGTACACATGATCTGCAGCAATAAAGTAACTGATACAACTCAGAAAAACAAAAACATCAAGTGGTGCTGATGAATGAATATTATGCAACTGATTGATAATAAAAAGGTTCAAATTTAAGGAGTTATAGCTATATTGTAGAAGTCCACAAACTAACAGCAACAGCATTCAATAAAGGGATGAACAGGAAAAATACAATAGACAAGCCAAAGTACCGGGGACAGTAGCACGACTTCGCAATTCCTGAGTCAATGAATCCACTTGCTCTTTCGATGGCACCTTCAAAGAGTAAGAAAGAGAAATAAGTATAGTCTTGAAATCTAAGCAATTTTATAGAAAATCCAAGCATTCATAACCACCTCAAGGCCACCTATAACAATTTCTCTAGGACGAATCACATTCAGCTGTGCACACTACTTGCAGTATCCTACGCTTAGAGAAGGTCCGGATTGGTATAAATGAGAAAAGAAATCTATCTATCTGCAGAAAAAGGGCATCTAATCCAAACCCAGGGCTTAAGAGCCCTTCAACAGAGAATCTTTGAACTGCCCTTACCAATTCATACTCGAACTCAGTGACAATAAAAGCCATGTTGAAGCAGTTATAGTGAATTCTATTTCAAATTCCACTGGTGATATGATAAATTAAGCACTTAAGAGCTCACCTTTCCTGTTAAAAGAAGCCAAAGAAGACCTTCAGGCAAGGGCTCTCCCCCAGGCTTTGCTGCAGGTAGTACCTTTTGGCATTCAGGTATAGACAAGCCCCGAAAGCGAATTCCCTGAGAGAATAGAGCAAAGGTAACGAGTGGGGCAGCAGCAATCAACTGAAATCAATATGTTTTTGCGATTTTCTTGCATTCACCATCAGATAAATATTAGGTAGAATGTAACCTCATCAGGGTCAAGTAATGAGGTTTCCCACAGTAATCCTGTCATTCCTCTCATTCCACCAAGAACCTATCAAATTGAACAACAAATGTCAATTCAGATTTATATCATTTATTTTATTCCAAACTTATAATTAACTTAAACAGCTATTTACCATATCAACTGTGATGTTTCCCAGTTGAACCTTTCCATGTTCTGACTTGAGTTTCTTCAGGCGATCCTGTAATGAAATTATGAAAACGAACACAATTACAAGAATTAGAGAATCAGGAAATCATAAACATGGATATATCATATGATAGACCTCACAACTTTATGAAAGCCCCTATTAGTGCATACAAACATGACCACTTCTTTTTTTCTATGTAAAGTAATTTTCATTGGTCAAAGGGAGAAAGAACATGTTATACAGAAAACATTGTCCCATATAATTGAGAAAAAACATAAAAAATAAATGAATTTCATAAAAAAATGTGAAGTAAATAGTGCCTCAGTATATATGAAACTTAAACTCTGCAATCAAAGGTAACTAAAAGAAAATGAATCTAGATATACCTGTTGTTCTGGAATCAATTCTTGCAGCTCAGAACGCAGATCCTATGTCAAATAAATTTATTAATATGACCATTATGTAAACATTAAGAACCAAGTGCAAGAAGAAGTAATTAAAAGATGAAGGGTAAAACATTTTGCATTTATCATTTTAAGTTCACCGCAGTACTTCAAATTAGATATCATTTATATACTCTTCTGCCTCATTAATTTGTCCTCTAGAGTGGAAAGACAAAATGGCAAACAATGGCAGCAGCGGTTCAGGCAGAAATTTACTTGACATTACAAATCAAAGTTGAAAAGAAAGAAGGTAAGCAATCAACCATACAATGGCTATTAGCCCAGGTTTTAAGCACTAATGACTCTCCTTTCTCGTCTATTTCTCCTCTGTGGCATAACAATAAATACTAGCAATCTGATAGCACAATATATAGTAACAGTAATGCACATAGAGATATAAGCTTTAGTGGACTAGTCAATTTGCAACAATAATATCAGGTGACTTCCAAAGTTCCGAGACAAAAAAAATTGCTACATTTCAAGGGCCTATAACTGCATTACAATTTATAACCACTCATGAGCCGTCGCCTTCAAGAGTTTGAAGAAAAGTAGTTGGCCAAACATATAATTTAGCTATTACATCAAATGCAACTTCTAAATTAATTTGCTTACAAACTTACACAACTACTCAAGTGGCAGACTAATTTTACCCAAGCAGGCCATTCACACCCAAACACTAAGAAGAACCAGTAATTTCATTATCTTGGTAGTCAATTTGTTCACAATATATCAGATTCTAATGCCTTCGTAGTGTTTCTGCAGTGTCTTCATTGCAAAATCTCTACTTCCATAAAGGATGTAAAGGAAAAAAAAGAGTTAGTTAACTTATGATATATTTCCTTCAGATTAATTGATAGATACATTTTCTTCAGATATTATGACACTAATGCTTAAAATCCATTGTGTACGTAATTTAACATCAAGAACAGAAAGGAAAAGGAAATGAAAGATGATGCAGCTGCAATAGACAGCTCAACATTCACCATAAGGCATCACCTGAAATGGCAATCTCAGTTTTTCCCAAACCATTCTCCCACCATATCCTATTACAAGTGACAAGTATTCTACTTAATTTTCTCTGGTTCCCTCTCAATGTCCTCAATTCCAAGTATGTACATTATATATTCATACAAATGTTAAACTAATAATGTCTTTTGGATATGAAGATGCCCTAACACAACAATGATTGGTTATGTTTTATTTAGTTATGAGAACTTTTATACAGCCGATGCCAGCTAGCCACGGATTGAAGTGCAGGTGCAGGAAAATGATTGGTTGACCCACAAGCTTATTAATCACGCAGAAATATGTGTATACAAGGAGATGCATACATCGACAGAGACATTAGAACTTACAAGACCAGAAGAGGTTTGGACTTGAAGCCAGCGGACAGAATTGCTAAGATTTGTCTGTTGGACCTATAATTCAATAATTAATTGGATGTTAAGTCAGGAATATACGCACTTCAGTAAAAGGAATAAAAAAGGTAAATTAAAATCATTAACTGAACTTACCGCTCGAGAACGCAGCTTTGACAGCAGAGAAACGCCGCGATAGAACACCATGACTCGCAAAAATCAACAAATTAACTGCAAATAAAGCTTGATTAACGCTTTTAAAAATCCATAATATGACCACGATTCCTAATTATTTATCACACACAAAAAAAGAGTGAAACGCAACAAAATCGCCAATTTCAAATATCGCGTGAAAATTCCACACACACTGGCATTTCTAAAACGAGGACATAGAAAGGGAATCATTCCATAGAAATTCAGCCAAAGGTCGAAAATTAATAACCAATGAATTCAAATAAGATCGTGAAAGCAGATTAAATCACTGATAAAATCATCACAATGATTAAATAACAGATTCCGGAAATGAAGATTAAGAAAAGGGATGCTTACCTTTCACCTAGAGAGAGATAGAGAGAGAGAGGAACTACTACTAGAATAGATCTCAAGGTGGGAGGTGGAGAGGAAAAAGAACTTTGCTGCTACAAAAGTGGAGCGCTGTATGGTTGGCGAAAGGTTCTTTATTTTTATTTTGTTTACTAAAAAGGAAAAATAATATTCAACCGAGGTAGGCTTTGACTTCAAATATTGAAGGCGTGAGAAGGCAAATAATACTAAGCTGAAGAGCCACACTGGGCAAAATAATGTAATAAGATGAAGAGAACAATCATTTTAGTATTATCTTAAAATCAAAATTAAAGCGTATAAAGGTTGTAGTAACGCAATAAAATGAAAGCTTGGAGCACAAGCTACAAAAAATAAATTTTATAAACGCTAATCAAAAGCAACAATTACATTTTACAAATTTTGTCATTGGAATTTTATATATCAAGCAACCTATTTAAGAATATTTAATTGATCTAAAAACAGAGACGAAACTAGATTTTGAAACTTATAGGTTTAAGATTCTAATTCTTTTGAAATTTTTGAATTCTAATTTATAAATATTAAATAAATTTTTTAAAATATATAAAATTTAAATTAAAGTTAGCGGCACGAAAAAAGAAACTTATAAGAAAAGATGATGCATTTAAAACCCCAAATTTACTGATTCTTCTTTCGATTTCCTTTTTTCAGCCAAATAAATCGTCTGCTGTTCGGATTTTATAAAAGGAAAAGGAAAATGGTGAATAAAGGCAAAACCAATGTGTTTTTTTAGGCTGCGGGATAGCCGCCATAATAGGCATTCCATTATGACTTTTTAATGTTCCTTCGGAACACCCGACGAAAAACATGGCTTTTCAATTATCAAATTTTTTATTATCTTTCTTTCATCTTTACTTGTTTATTACATTAAAAATATATTTTTATTTTTATTTATTTATTATATTAAAACAAGAAAAAAATATTTCTTTTTCATATTTACCCTTATCATTAAATATTTATTCTTTAAATTATTTTTCAAGACTTTCAGAAATGTTGTTAGTATTATTATGGGTAAAAGTTATAAAATACATACCTCATTTATTTATTTTTTAAAAAAAATTATAAAGTCAAAAATGAACAATTAAAAGTTAACGGAGGGATTAATCGACAACCAAGCTCTACTGGTGTCAAATCTTAGGTACTATTTTGTGCCCACCATTCATTTTTATTGACCACGAAGAAAGTTCCCTTTTATGCTTATTGATGTTCAGCCAAACATAGCATATTAGCTTATTTTGAGACGTTTGTTTTTTTAAAAGTAATTTTGGTGAAAAGTTATTTGTATTTAATTAATTAATTTAAAAAATATTTTTGAGCAACAATTAATGTTTGGCAAAACTTTTAAAAGTATTTCTATATATATTTTTTCAAAGTGCTTTTGAGAAAAAGCTAATTCTTTTTATTTCTCCAAAATTGTTTCTGCTTCTATTCAAAAGTTTTTTTTTTCCTTCTAAAAATCTGGCTAAACACTTTAATTTTGGAGAAAAAATACTTTTTTAAAAAAATATTTTTGATTTTGAAAAAGCTTGGTCAAGCAGGTTAATATCTTCTATCTCTTTACATATGATGTTCGACTGCAGTAAATAGGAATTGTTTGGCCAAACTTGAGGGAAATTAGAAATGCTTATTTTAAAGAGCTGATGTAATTGGCCCAAATTCTAGGATTAAATAACTGATTTTGAATAGCAGCAAAAATGGTTTTCCATCCAAAAATCATTTCCAAGAGAAGAGAGGAACCAAAATTTTATCTGAAAGCGGTACTACCATAAGAACCCTTTAAAAGCCAAATATATTTATTGTAACTTCTCAAAACATGAACAGCCAGCTATTTCTTAACATGCCTGCACGATTCGAAGCCAAAGAATTTGATAAGAAAATTATGTTATTGTGCTTGCCCAAAATCTAAAAAGCTGAGAGATGCATATGTTTTGTTATGCATGCTTGCCTTCACAGCAATCACACCAGGTATGTAAAGGTACCGATATTTTACTAGTTTGTGGGTCGAATTGTACTTTTCATATCACATTAATATTAAGCAATTTTTGTCTTGGTTCGTTGTTTTAATTCTTACCCTATGTAAGAACAGAACATTACATGAAATTCTTTTTATGTGATCAAATAAATAAAGTTTATCTTGTATATATTGATTCATAATTATTTTTACACTATAGGGTCACTCAAATGCTTTTAGGCAGAGGCAGAGCAAGAATTTGAAGGTGGCGAGTGCCATAATTTCCTTTAATGTATACCTTGTAATGACTAATATAATAATTGTTAGGAACATTTATTCGATTTTTTAAGTTTATTCGGTTCAACTTAATAGATATTTTTTATTCGCAAATATAAAAATTACATCTCATATATAAAAACACACCTAATTAATATTTTAAATAAGAATCACACTTTTATTATAATAACAGTAGTAAAATCCAGATTTTCACTAGAAAATTTATATTAAAAATAAATTTACACAAGTAAAAGTAATCTTCAATAAGGGAATTACATCAATCAAAAGAAGAAAATTTAAAAAAATATCTCAAATAGATAAATTATACCCCATAAGTATAGAATTAAATAAACTACAAATTTCCAAAATTCAAAATCATAATCTCATATTTTTTAAGCAATGTTACGAAATTTTCATCATAATTTAATAGTAAATAGATCTAAATAATATTTAATAACCATAGACTTTTTATGATATAATAGAAAAAGATGATTTTTGTTATCTCAATCCGAAATTTCCATTAAGACCCAAGTTTTCGGATTTGAAAGAAGAAAACTCATAAATTTAAGAGTAAGAGGAATGCTTATTTTATAGGTACGCTTGTTTGCATCACGTGCATTTGACTTTAGGGACTCAACACAGTGTTTGGGTCCGTCTAGGACAAGCGTACTAAAAAATAAAAGACCATCCTGATGCATCTTACGTGCTACTTGTATATTTGTTTCATCTGATTTGCATGTTGATCGGCTTCTAGAATAGGAAAAAAAAATCAAGGAAAACCAGGAGAGAGAAAATTTATCTAGTTCCTAAAAATTCCGGTATTTGAAAAAGAAAAAAAGATGAAGGAAAAACCCCGAAACTTTACCGAATTTTTGTTATGAAACAAGCCAAAATTTTTCGAACATGACATTTCCCTCGGTTTGAAAACCCTTCTGAACTACGCGGGTCTGATTCTCACCGGATGTGAGATACTTAGGCAACCCTCATCAGATTCGGCCCCCAATTTTAAAAAATCCAAAAATATTTTTCTTTAATTCCTTCTTTAGAAGTCTCTCTTTAGAAAATCCCAAATAAAAAAAATTTTAAACCCAAAAATATTTTCTTTCTTTCTAGAAGTCTTTTATTCGGAAAAATAAAGTAAAATAATGCAAAAAAAAAAATCAATCAATCAAAACCAAAAATTCAAAAATATTCTCTTTCTTCTCTAGAAGCCTTTCTTTCGTAAATTTCGTAAAAATTAAAAATTTAAAGTCCAAAGATATTGCCGCTCATCTTCAGAAGTTTGCTTTCTGAAATTAAAAGGAAAACTTAGAAATCCAAAATATTTTATTAGAAGTCTCTCTTTGAAAATTCAGAGGCAACATTCAAAATCCAGAAATATTTTATTTCTTCTTTAGAAAAACATAAAACGAATAGAAATCCAAATAAAAATTTTCTTTCTACTTTCGACATTCCCAAAAATTTGAAACAAAAGAAAAAGAATCTTTAGAAGTCTTTCTTTTTCTCTTGATTAGGAGCCATTTGTTCCTAAACTATGCAATAATCTGATTCACGTGGCGTCATGATACGTAGCAATCCCCATCAGATGCGATCAAAGCCATAAATAAAAAGAGCGAAAAACAAAGAGCGAACAAAACAAAAACAAAAAAGAGAAAAATCAAGAGCGATAAATTCCAAAAAAAGTGAGTGTGAAATGAAAGAAAGAGGCATAGAATGGAAATGGGGCGATAAAGCCGGGATGAAACATGCAACCATTCAAACATATGATAGAAGTGTTTAACTGTTAGGTGCATTGCATCCCAACATGCAATTTCATATATATTAAATGATTTGAACTAATAATTTTGTTTTGCATGCCCATTAGTTAGGTTCTCTTCAGGTAGTTGGTTTTGTTGGTATTCTGGCTTCCCATCCATACTTCACTAAATCAAAAGGAAACGTTCCTATGACCTCCGAAAGTAATTTACCGATTGTTAACCCTGAGGATTGCCTGACACCAGCTATTCTGCCACTAGAATCAGCTGCGGTCGAAGAAAACAGAATGTTGCGCCTCCGCATGCTAGAAATGTTGATCCTTAGACCAGGCGGGGATACTAACGTCCCTATGACCAACCTGTTCATCCCATATAGGTAACCGCCTATGCCGACTAATAGTACCAGGATGCCTTTTGTGATTCGCCCCCAAGCGCAGGTTCAAGAGCACCGCCAGTCATTTTCTCAGCGGCACCATCCTTCACAACAACACAACTAACTATACCCAAGTCATATGTCGAGCCTCCAACTTTTACATTTCAAGATCCACAATTTCAACCAGAAATAACCTATGACACTCCGAACTCTTTTACTCAACCCTCGCAATATGACATCCCAGTTGAACCAGAAAGAGTTGTCCAGAACCCCGAGCAGGAGGAAAGAGCTCGGAAGATAAGGAGCTTGGAATAGAGCTTGTAAAATATGCATGGCCTAAGCGGCCAAAAGAGTGTCTCGTACTCCGATCTCTGTATGTTTACTCTTGTACACTTGCCGGCAGGCTTTAAGACTCCTAAGTTTAAAAAATACGACGAGCACGGAGACCCGATCGCTCATCTGAAAAGATATTGCAACCAGTTGAGGGGCGCTGGTGGGAAAGATGAGCTGCTAATGGCTTATTTTGGAAAAAGTCTTGCGGGGATAGCTTCTTTAAATGGTACATAGACCAGGAGATTACCCATTGGCATGTATGGGACGACTTAGCCCGAGATTTTTTCCGCCATTTTCAGTACAATATAGAAATCGCTCCATATAGGAATTCTCTGTCCAATTTGAAGAAAAAATTCTCGGAGAGCTTCCATGAGTATGCCGCCAGATGGCGAGAGCAGGCCTCCAAGGTGAAGCCTCCAATGGATGAGGCGGAAATGATTACAGTCTTTCTGCAAGCTCAAGAGGCAGACTATTTCCAAAATATAATGTCTGTCATGGGAAAGTTGTTTATGGAGGCTATCAAAATTGGGGAGATGGTAGAAACTAGTTTAAAAATGCACCGAATCTTGAGACAGATCGCTTTCAAAGCCACATCACAGGTCATTCAGAATGGTTTGGAGGGTTCGGCGAATAGAAACAGGAGAGAAGAAGGAGTCACGATGGCTTCGAGCTCGAGGCAGGCCCGTAGGCTATCCCTGTAACATTATTACCCGCACCATGATGTTACATACGCCGTGTCACCGCCTTACTATGCGGTGATGAATGCACAGCCTTACATACAACCACAAAATTACAACCAAAATCGAGCTCTATCTCACAGAAATGCCTGTCCCTACCAAGCTTTATATAATCCCCAACAAAATATTCCCCAATACAATCCACGTCCAAGAGAGACTCCCAGAAGGAATCAGTTCACCCCTATTGGTGAATCATATTCAAGCTTATTTCAAAAGCTAACCAGGCTATGTCTGCTGCAGCCCATGGCCCCGAACCGACCGAATCCCGAGTCCCCTCGCACATAGTTGATATGAATACCACTCCGGAGCAGTGAGATACGATACTAAAGACTGTTGGACTCTCAAAAGAGCAGTGGAAAACCAGTTATTAGAATGATCTCTGGAGATGGAGAATTTGACCCGGCGCTAAACCATTGTAGCCATTGCCGCGGGTGAAGAAAAGCCTAAAAATGGTCGCCAAACTTGAAAATTTCCCTGTCAGAGGGGATTCTCGATAGCCGATCTTGCTATTCTTTCTGCGTTTGGATTATTTCAGGGTGTAATCCGGATGTTGTACTTTATTGTCTTTACTTTCTGATATAAACCCTTCTATCTTTAAAAATTCAAATAAATAAAATTAGTATTTCATCGTCCATGAATGTCATTTTTCTTATTCTCGTCATTTTTCTTATTCTCTTTTCAGTTCTGTTAATACAAATTTTAATAACATGACATACTTGTGGACCTCATGTCTAGATCCTAAAACGATGTCAGACTTCGAAATAATGAATCGAGAATAGAATGCAATTAAGATAAGGTTTTTAAGAAAATAAAACAGAGAATCAGAACAGTATGAGAATAAGCGTAAGCCAAGTCTGAATGCAATCGTGCACACATCAACGAGTGTCATCTCTTTTACTTGTTGGTTTATGGCACTGAAGTTGTGATACCAGCTGAAGTTGAAATTCTATCTCTTCAGATTATTGTCAAAGACGAGATTGAGGATGAAGAACGGGTCAAGATCCAGTTAGAACAATTGACTTTGATTGATGAAAAGCGATTGGCCGCAGTCTACCACGGGCGGTTGTACCAACAAAGAATGGCCCGTGCCTACAACAAGAAAGTGCAGCCCAGAAATTTTAAAGTGGGAAACTCGTTCTGAAATATATCTTTCCATATCATCAAGAGTAATGTTAAGGAAATGTCCTCGAGACAACTGTCAATACAGATGCAGTCCAAAGATACTATGTTTTGATCCTTCATGCAACATTAATGTTCTCCGATTAGGATGATGAAGACTTTCATTCTCTCTAACCAAACATCGTTAACCCTTTTGCCAACCATTTGAGTCGGTTATCCTTTTCTTGCTCACCCTCTTTGGAACCCTGTATGATTAAAAAGAAAGAAGTGAAGGAAGAAAGAAAGGGAAAAAAGGAAAAAAAGAGAAAAGAAAAGAAAAACAAAAGAGGAAAAAACAAACAAAAACAACAACAAAGAAAAGAAAAAGAAAAAGAAAACAAAACAAAACTTAAAAACAAAGTTCATGTAGTTGACTGCGTCCCACCTGAATCCGAAAGGATACATGGGCAACCTTACTCTGGGGTTCGGTCACGCCAAACAAAAAATTGACATTCCCCTAAAAGTAAAAAAATAAATAAATAAATAAAAACGGTGGCAGCTATTATGATATTTCGGCAATGATTTCGCTCGAAATGTTTCAAAGTTGTAGTTCAATCCAAACTCTTTTTACCCAAATCCCTTCAAGTCCTTCTGACCAATCACTAAGAATGTTCAAGAATCAGAGGTTACAAGTACATAGACAGGGTACTACCAAAATGAGAGAAATAGACATAGAGAGTCTTATTGGTGAAAACGTTCACATGCAGCGTAAGGCGATGATGAGTGGAGAAAACAAAAATGAGAGAGTCTTGTCAGTGAAAACCCTGAAAGAGCACTATAAGGCGATGTCAAGAAGAGAAATGAGAGAGTTCAGCTAGTGAAAACCCACAAAGGGCACTGCTGATCGAAAAAAGGATCCACACAGCCATGGTATCAACACAGTCCTAGGCATGAGTTTCTCAGTTTTGAGGAAAAAGTTGTGATGAGTTTCTGTAATAACCCGGCCAGTCGATTTGAGTGTATTAGCTCCGATCCCCTATTTATTATCTCTTATGTGTTATATTTGTAGTTACATGACTTGCCGGGGTGCTTGGTTTCGGGGTTGGGAAAGTTTCGGAGTGAAATGCGACACATAGTTCCTAAGTTGGAGGTTTAAGTCGTGGGAGTTGACCGTAGTTTAACTTGTGTGAAGATGAATTCGGAATAGAGTTTTGACGGTTACAATAGCTCCGTAGGGTAATTTTGGTCTTAGGAGCGTGTCCGGATGTTGATTTGGAGGTCTGTAGGTCGTTTCGGTGTGAATTGGCGAAAGTTGGAAAGTTCAAAAGTTGGAGGATTTTGGAATGTTTGACCGAGAGTTGACTTTGGTGATATCGGGGTCGGATCCCGATTCCAGAAGTTGGAATAGTTCCGTAATGTCATTTATGACTTGTGTGCAAAGTTTGGTGTCAATTAGAGTTATTTTAATATGAATCAGCGTTGGTTTCGGAATTTGGAAGTTCATAGTTCATAGGCTTAAATTTGGGTTGCGATTTGTAGAATTTATATTGTTTGATGTGATTTTTGGCATCGAGTAGGTCCATTAGGTGTTTTTGAACTAGTTGGTATATTCAGACGAGGTCCCGGGGGCCCGGGTGTGATTCGGATCGAACCCGAAACAATTTGGACTTGTTGAATTTTGTTGAAGGTGCCCAGCTTCTGGTGTCATCACACCTGCGGAGGGTTTGGCCGCATTTGCGGGCATAGCCCAAGTGGGAGTGCAAGTGCAAGGAGTTATTGCATCTGCGCGCCCGCAGGTGCGGAGAGGAGATCGCAAATGTGGACAAGGCTGGCTTGGGCTATGGTCGTAGAAGAGGAGGGGTTCACCGCAGAAGCGGGATAGCAGGTGCGAGCCATGGTTTGCAGAAGCAAAAATTGTGGACTTAAGTGTTTTTCGCACCTGTGATGGTTTTTCTGCAGGTGCGGCATCACAGAAGCGACCCAAAGTCCGTAGAAGCGGAAGTCACTGGGCAGAAATATGAAATTCGAGGGTTTTTTATTCATAATTCATTTTGGGACTTAAAGAGCTCGGTTTGAGGCGAAATTTCAATGGATTTTCAGAGAGAACTTTGGGGTAAGGAATTCTAACTCATTTTTTATTAATCCACATGAATCTATTGATAATTTCTTCATTTGATTAGTGCTTTGGAGTTGAAAATTGGGGGAAAATGGTAGAAACTCCTTAGGCTAAATTTTTGAGTTTTGAAAGGCGAAATGAGGTCGGATTTGAATAATTCTTGTATGGTTGGACTCGATATCGAATGGGTGATCAGTTTTTGTAATTTTGGTCGGGTTCCGAGATGCGGGCTCGGGTTGACTTTTTGGGGCGATTTTTCAATTCTTTGCAAAGATCATAATTACATTGTTTAAATTAGTTTTCAATAATTATATTTATAGTATGAAATTGTTTTGACTAGATTCGAGCTGTTTGGAGCTGGATCGAGGGAAAGGCCTTCTAGTTGATTAATTTAGTGTGGTTTGAGGTAAGTGACTCGTCTAACCTTGTGTGGAAAAAATATCTCTCAGGATTTGGTATTGTTGTGATAGTTGTGATATGTGAAAGCGTACGCAAGGTGATGAGTGTGTACACGGGCTAAATGTTGAAAATTCTGATTTTTAGCTATGTAGTTTCCATTCATGCTTTAATTGAGTTACTTTAACACATTATAGTCATCATATTTAGTCTAATTTCACATGTCTACTTCTCTTATCTCTTTTTTGAAAATTGTCCTATATGTTTAGTTAAAGTACTTGTTTCCTTTATTCTGTATTCATTATTTAACTACTGAATTCTTTATTTGAAATTGCTATTCTTGGAATATCTTGTTGTTGAGTTTGGTATTGAGTTGCAAAATCCGTGATTTCTGTTGAGGCAAAGTGTAAGTTGTAAAATATCATTTTATTGAGTTACTCCCCGGTTGTTATTGTTGAGACTATGTGTACATTGCGGTTGAGCCGTGGGATCCTTATTATGAAATTCTATTATTGTTTGGATTTTATTGCAAGTTGTGATATTGGGCACTTGAAGTGCGAATTGTGATACATTGTGATATTGATGCGCATGCAGTGGTATAAGGTCTGAGTGTTGAAAGGCATGCAGTGAGATAAGGTAGGCTTGATACGCGTGGCTTGTAGGAGAACTACTACAAGCCATGCGGTGTGATAAGGTGGGCTAAAACGCGGGATGCTATTTCGGGAAAAATAATTTTTAAAACTATATGTAAAGGCTCCCACGGTGATATAAGGAAAGAGTGTTAGTTACTTTTATGATTTGGGACTACGAGGCGGTACCACGATAGTTGCCCTTGATGATCTTTCTCTATTTGTTGTACTTGTCTTGGTTGTTTGTTTCTTTAACATGTAAATCCTTATTTTCTTCCGCGTTGTATTATTTGCCTTGATTCTGTATAGTTAACTTTTCGTAAATTCCTTATTTGTTTTGTTTCCATTGTCATTATCATTGTATTGTTATATCTTTCGTCTTGCTTCCTATTATTTCTAGTAGGACCTTGACCTGACCTCGTCACAACTCTACCGAGGTTAGGCTTGGCACTTACTTTATATCGCTGTGGTGTACTCATACTACGCTTCTGCACATTTTTGTGTGCAGATCCAGGTACATCTTATCAGTCCCAACACTAGTGAGCTGAGTTTGCATTTGGAGACTTCAAGGTACACCTGCTCGCGTCCGCAGGCCTCGGAATCCCCTTCTATCTCTTTTAATATTTTTCTTCCTTATTAGACACAGTTGTATAAGAATGATTTGGCATTGTCATAGAGCTTGTGACTTATACTACGCCGGGTTTTGGGCTATTGTATACACGTTGATTTGTAGAGATTTTTCTTTTATATGTATGTTGTTGAGTTTTGAGATTTTCAATTATTGTTTTCATTCACTTCCGCATGTTTGTTAGGCTTACCAAGTCTTAGAGATTAGGTGCCGTCACGACATCCTACGGAGGAAAATTGGAGTCGTGATAAGTTGGTATCATAGCTCTAGGTTCATAGGTGTTATGAGTCACAAGCAGGTTTAGTAGAGTCTCGCGGATTGGTACGGAGTCGTCTGTACTTATCTTCGGGAGGCTATGGAACTGTTAGGAAAAGATTCATTTCTTTGATTCCTTATCGTGCGAGTTTGTTGACTTCGGGATTCTAAATTTCTGTCTTTCTATTCTCTCACTGATGGGTACAGCCAGATCAAATGACCAGACACCCGCGCCTCCTGCTAAAGCCGCGAGAGGCCGGGGCTGGGGTGAGGATGTCTACATAGTGCAGCTAGAGCACCTGCACTAGCTGTTGTAGAGGAGCCACCAGTAGCCCCAGTTGTAGAGCAGGCACCTCGGCCAGTTTCTGAGCATGTTCGGCATTTTAGCTCAAGCAGGATTGATCCCACTTGCTCCTGCCACATCTCAGGCCAGGGGAAGAGCACAAACCCCCGCCGCCCATAGCCCCAGAGCTAGAGCTGTCGGTCGCCCCAACTCAGCCTGAGGTTAGGGCAGCAGCTTCTAAGCCACCTCTTCTTTTTTCTGGAGAGTGGGCACCCTAGTCTCAGGATTTGGTTCTTTGGTTTCTACCTTTTGTGAAGTACCACGTTTGGGAAAGTCTCTCGCTCCTCTCCCTCTTTTTCTTGGTAAGGAATTCTACCACTGACCTGAGCCTATGCGAAGCAAGCCTACACCCTAGACTGGCTCCAGGCCAAAGTGATGAAAAGGCGAACGGTCATATATCGTAATATAATATAAAAAGGTCCATGAGAGAAAGCCTAGCCCCATCTTAACCTTATGATCCTAGTCAGCTCGTCTATGTCTTGAGGCCAATAACCAGTCAATTGTTTGCTGGGCGATAGAGTCGCTAAACTGTATTTTGAGGGGGAGCAGCTCAGGCTCGAGAGGTACAAGAAGTACCACCCTCCTACTTTCAGCGGCTTGGCTTCAGAGGATGCCCAGGGTTATCTTGAGGAGTGCCATTGTATCCTCCGTACTATGGGTATTGTGAAGTCTAGTGGGGTTACTTTCACTACGTTCCAACTTAAGTGAGCGGCTTATTAGTTGTAGCGAGCATATGAGTTGGGTAGTCCGGCCGAGACAGCTTCACTCACTAGAGCTCAGTTCTCAGATATGTTCTTCAGGGAGTTTGTTTCCCAGAGTCTCAGAGATGCAAGGCGCTTAGAATTTGAGCAGTTGCACCAGGGTTCTATGACTGTATCAGAGTATGCCATGTGGTTCAGTGATTTGTCGGGCATCCACCAGCCTTGGTTCCCACTGTTAGAGAGCGAGTACATCAATTTATCAAGGGGCTCAACCCTGGTATTGGATTTAGCATGGTCCGAGAGTTGGAGATGGACATCGCATACCAACAGGTAGTGGAGATCGCTAGGAGATTAAAGGTTATGCGGGCGAGAGAGAGAGAGAGAGAGAGAGAGAGAGAGAGAGAGAGAGAGAGAGAGGAGA
>MCJB01049939.1:0-18122 GCA_002018475.1 Nicotiana obtusifolia
TTTCTTGGCTTAAATAATACTTTACCAGTAATTGTTTCTTCTTTGTTGAATGATGTGCAGGTGGAACAATTGTTGAAATTTTTGAAGGAGCATAGGCAAGCCATTGGTTGGACAATTGCGGACATTCGTGGGATCCCTACTGGAATTTGTGAGCATAAGATTCAATTAGAAAGTGGGACCAAACCGAATGTGGAACACCAACGATGGTTGAACCCGTCAATGCAGGAAGTAGTAAAGAAGGAAATAATCAAATGGTTGGATGCTGGGGTAGTTTACCCAATTGCTGATAGTTCGTGGGTGAGCCCGGTGCAATGCGTGCCGAAAAAGGGAGGCATGACTGTGATAAAAATGAGAAGAACGAGCTTATCCCAACAAGAATAGTAACCGAATGGAGGGTGTGCATGGACTATAGAAAACTAAATAATCCCACATGCAAGGACCATTTCCCTATGCCTTTATTGATCAAATGCTTGATCGGCTAGCGGGAAAGTCCTTCTATTATTTCCTTGACGGATACTCCGGTTATAATCAGATCAACATAGCTTTGGAGGACCAAGAGAAGACAACATTCACATGCCCATATGGAACATTTGCTTTTAGCCTAATGCCATTTGGCTTATGCAACACTCCGGCTACTTTCTAGAGATGCATCATGTCTATCTTTTCCGATATGGTGGAGGATTTTTTTGAGGTCTTCATGGATGATTTTTCGGTGGTAGGCGAGACTTTTGAGCATTGCTTAAGTAATCTTAAACAAGTGCTCAAGCGATGTGAAGAGACCAACCTTGTGCTGAATTAGGAAATATGCCACTTCATGGTGGATGAAGGTATTGTTCTGGGACATAAAATCTCAAGGCATGGCATAGAGATAGACAAAGCTAAGATAGAAATCATCTCTAAGCTCCCTCCACCAAGGTGTTCGTAGTTTTTTGGGGCATGCCGGATTCTAAGGCGTTTCATTAAGGATTTCTCAAAGATTGCAAATCCTATGTGTAAACTCCTTGAGAAGGATGCCAAGTTCGTCTTCGATGAGAAATGCCTCAAAGCTTTTAAGGAACTGAAGAAAAAGCTCACCACGGCACCCATTATTGTCACACCTGATTGGTCACTTCCTTTCGAACTTATGTGTGATGCCAGTGGTGTAGCTATTGGAGTAATGCTGGGCCAACGACACAATAAAGTTCTCCACCCGATCTACTATGCTAGAAAAACACTTAATGGGGCGCAAATGAACTACATAGTGACTGAACAAGAACTGCTGGCCATTGTTTATGCTTTTGAGAAGTTCCGTGCGTATTTGATGGGCTCCAAAGTAATAGTGTTCACCGATCATGCAGCTCTCCGCTATCTCATGGCGAAGAAAGATGCAAAGCCGCAGTTGATTCAATGGGTTTTGTTGCTGCAAGAGATCGATTTTGAAGTAATGGATCGGAAAGGAACTCAAAATCAAGTGGCAGATTACTTGTCCAGAATTGAAGTAGCTGGGAGACAAAAGGGAGAGCTGGAAATCAATGATGCATTCCCAGATGAACAAATACTGGTTTTATCCAATACCTTTGCTCCGTGGTACGCCGACATCGCTAACTACCTAGTTAGCGACCTTATTCTGGAAGGGTTGGAGTCTTACCAAAAGAAGAAGTTCTTGAGAGATTGCCAGAACTATTACTGGGAAGAACCCTTCTTGTTCCATGTCTGTGTAGACAACATCATCAGGAGATGCGTGTCAGAAGAAGAAATGCTGCAAATTCTAATAGCCTATCATGACTCACCAGTTGGGGGTCATCATGGGGGAAATAGAACAGCGGCAAAGATTTTGGAATGTGGTTACTACTGGCCATCGATTTATCAGGATGCTAATCAATTGGTTAAGGCTTGTGACCAATGCCAAAGGCAGGGCCCAATCTCTAGGAGGCATGAAATGCTGATGCACTTCATGATGGAAATTGAAATATTCGACGTTTGGGGTATTGATTTCATGGGCCCTTTTATAAGCTCATGTGGGATGAAATACATCCTAGTGGCTGTGGACTACGTGTCCAAATGGGTAGAACCCATTGCTCTACCAAACAATGAGGCACAGAGTGTGACTGCGTTTCTAAAAAAGAACATTTTCACCCGGTTTGGCACTCCCAGAGCCATTCTCAATGATGGGGGTTCGCATTTCTGCAACAAAGCCTTTAAAGTTCTCCTTGACAAGTACGGTGTCAAGCACAAGGTTGCCACACGCTATCATCCGCAGTCAAGCGGTCAAGTGGAGGTATCTAACCGGAAAATAAAGAGCATACTAGCAAAAACAGTGAATGCAAACAGGACCGACTGGTCGAAGAAGCTAGATGATGCTCTATGGGCGTACTGCACAGCATACAAAACCCCATTGGTACGTCTCCTTATCGGCTAGTTTTTGGAAAAGCTTGCCATCTACCTGTGGAACTTGAGCACAAGGCTATGTGGGCCTTAAAAAGATTGAACATGGATTAGGCAGAAGCTAGAGCTCTGAGGCTAACACAATTGAATGAAATGGAGGAGTTCCGTCTCCACGCGTATGAAAGTGCAGCCGTTTATAAAGAGAGAATGAAGTTTGTCCATGATAAAAAGATCCTAAAAAGAGAATTCAAGGCAGGGGATTTGGTATTTCTTTTCAACTCCAGACTAAAATTATTTCCGGGCAAGCTAAAATTGAAATGGTCTGGTCCATTCAAAGTTGTCGATGTCTCTCTCTTTGGAGCAGTAGAATTAGCATAAGAGGATGGGCTCCGAACTTTCAAGGTGAATGGTCAAAGAATTAAGCACTACTTGGGATCAGACGGTGAGAAGCATTTGGTGGAGCAGCTGGCTCTAAAAGATGGTCCATGCCCGACCATGGAGTAAATTCAAAGGCGTCTCAACTTCGTCGTGCCGCGAGGTTAAATCAAGCGCTTCATGGGAGGCAACCCATGTGTGGTAACATTTATTTATTTTTGTTGTTGTGAATTTATTTAAGTTTTTGATAGATAGATTTACTTAGGCTATTTGAAGGGTGTTTTAGAATGCAGGAGTTTGAAAAAGGACACAATACTAAGAAAGAGTTCCTGAAACTGAAGAAAAACTACTATGTGACAAAATGCTGCACAAATGCGGTCGCATTATCAATATGCGAACCGCATTTGTGTCGCAAACTGAAGCAGAGAGTTGGACTAAAATGATTGCCAAAAATGCGAAGATGTAATGAAGTTTGCGGATCGCATTTTCACTATGCGATCCGCATTTCCATCGCAAATAGAAGCAGAACGTTTGGTTCAAAATAATGAAAAAATGTGATGAGGTAGTCCAATTTGCCAATCGCATTTAAACTATGCGATCGCATTTGCTTCACATGTGTACCCTTGCAACAGAACTCACCACATAACACATATGCGATCGCATATTGTGTTATGCAGTGACTTATCCATCGCATAGTGACAGGTAAGAGTCCGCATTTCCTCATCTTTTAATCCTTCAATACAACATGAAATTAAAAAAAATTAAAAAAAAAAGGGAAAGAATAGAAAAACGAACAGCAAAAGAAAATATCGGCGGAAAATAGAGATTCAAGCTTACCAACGACAGAATTCTAGTTAAAATTTCCATACTTCCTGAAATCTTCTTCATAGGTATGTGTACTAATCCACTCAATTCCTATCTTTGCTATTTATTTAATTTTCATTCAAAAAGTTAGGGTTTGTTGCCCATCGTAGATGTTTGGGCGTTTTTGGGGAATGGGTAGAGACATCTACGGTTACCAGTTGTGGGGGGATGAAATAAATTGTTAATCCAAAGGCATTTGCGGCCCACAAAATCAAAAGGTGGACCGCATTTTGACCGCATCCCTGAAACCCTAGGTACCTGAAGAAGACGAAAAATGCGGTGCCTTGGCATTCGCATAGCTACTATACGAACCGCAAAGGCACAGCAAACAGGGGCAGAACATCATGTCAACACCAGAACATCTGCGTCAGGTTTGCGATCGCATATCTCACTTTGCGGTGAATATGCGATCGCATTTGTGTTCTGTTGATATGTCTGTGAACAAGAACTTTCTGCGATGGTTATGCGAGCGTCGCATATTCCACCGCAGAATGAAGTCCAGCATTGCACACCTATGAATGCGACCAGTTTGCGGATCGCATAGTGGTTATGCGACCGCAAATCACGCCGCATTCATTTAACTCTTTGTTGATTCTTTCTGCTTTCTTTTCTCTATTGCTTACAATGTCGCTTACATTTTACCCTTATGAAAATATGGCACCTACCAAGCATCTCGCAAGGAAAAGGTCCTCATCCAGTCGTAACACATCACAGCCAAAACGTGTACGAACGGAACCAACTCTGCCAAGCACCTCCCAGTCTGACGAGGAGAACCTCTTGCCCGAAGTTGACCTACTGGCTGAGGCTAGAAGGAAGCATGGAGATGACCTTCAGCTTCAATTCGGGGTCAAAGGCTCCAGGACATTGTTTAGAGAGGGGTTGACTAAAAGAAAAATCTGGGGTGAAAAACAGTTGAGTGTGAATGGACTCCAAGAACAGTACCCCCATATTCTCGACAACATAAAAGTGAGAAATTGGGAATGTTTCACTAGGGATCCTAAATAGTACAACGAGTCAATGGTTCGGGAGTTCTATGAATCCTATGGAGCTTCAAGAACGGCGCACCACAAATGTAACAGAATATTTACTGGCATAGTACAGGTTTGGGGAAAGAGTGTGTTCTGTAACAGCGAGCAAATTAATGAAATTTACTTTCCCCGAGTGGCAATCAGGCACAGTCGAGTACGATGCCTAGTACTCTAATAGAGAGAATGAACGTGGGTGGATAGCGTCCATTGTTGCAAAGGGGACTCCTGCTTGGATAAATCCTGGGAAGAAGATCTATAAAGAGGATCTCACAAGGGAGGGAAAATATTGGCTGAGCTTCGTCACTTCCCGTTTGATACCGTCCAGAAACAAAACGGATATAAGCATTGAGAAAGCACTTCCCATTGCGTGCATTATGGCCGGTATAAAAATCGATGTGGGGAATCTAATCTTCCAGGAGATTGGTATCCGGGCAACGCAGCGTGCCACATCACTTCCATTTCTCAGTTTGATCACAACCCTTTGCCAAGCTGTGAATGTGACTCTCATGCCTCAAGCTGACAAAATCGGAAAGGCAACGAGGGATATAGATATCACTCATATCAGTGCTTCTGCTGCCCCAACAGAGACCCCACTCCAGGACCTTGACTCCCAGACTCCCACACCTCCCCAAGATCCAGAGGCTTCCAGTTCTGCTGCAGAGCCTGCATCCCAGTCCACCACGGGCCAACCTTCGTCGACACTACCAGCCCTTTCAAGACTTGGTCTTATTGTACAACATGCCAATGCCAAAGTGGACCAACTCTTGAAAACCCTGCCAAACCTGATCAAACAAGCCCTGACTCCAATACAAACGTCAGTGACCACTTTCCAACAACAACAAACATTGTTTGGGGATCGCTTGCACAAACTTGAGTCCAGGGTTGAACAGATCGAGAGAGGTGAGGTTAGGAGTTTACCTCAGCTGAGGGAGGAAGTGAAATCTATGAAGACCGAACTCCAGAAAATGCAAAATTTGGAGTTCGACCTATCATCTCTCCTCCCCAAAAAGGGTGACCAAGGTGCAGACATTGCTGCACCAGACCTGGGTTTGGACTTCACTACTCTGATGGTAGACATTGCACCTCCGTCTGCCAGAGTGTCTAAACCTCCAGCTCCTGCGGTACAGGTTGATATTGATGATGAGGAGACATCGGGACATTCATCAGAGTTAGAAGGAGAAGAGCAGAGGATGACAACTCATGGTCCACGAGATTGCTGCTCCAACAGTGGAGGAAGAGGAGCACGCAAACATTCAGCGGGCCATACAGCACTCACTAGTAGATGTGGCCGCCCATGCAGATCCATCAACCACTCAGCAGCCAGTGGGCGAAGCTAGCAGCTCAGCAGCCCCAACATCGGCTCTCGTCTAGTCCAACAGCCCTCCTTCAGCTGCAAAAGGTCCACAGGCTACTGATTCCCATAGCGCGAATGCGCCCCAGGGAGCCCCTTGAACTATAACTTCTTTACTTATGCATTGGGGACAATGCATGATTTAGGTTGGGGGTGGTAGCCTTATCTGTATATTTGATCTGTATTCTTATATGTTTTGCGACACTAGTAACTGTAAAATATGTATTAGTGCTTAATGATTTCTATATATATGTTGTAGTTAATTAGTAAAAAGTAAAGTTTTTTTTTTTTTTATTTAGAAATAAAATTCCCCTTGTTTTTTCTTTGCCGGGTTCTTTTTCAAGGGTATAATAGTAGAACCAGGACAGTAAAATGAAACATGTTGACAGGGATGGTGTAATCTTCTAGTATCAAGCATGTGTGTCTGTGTATAGGTTGTACCCTTTTTAACAGATCAACTGCGTGAACTTGAGGCTCACTCTGTAACTCTAGGTCTACCTAGAGTCATGTATTTATATATGATGAAAGCCCTGAATTGCCAAATGTTAACTCTAAAGCTGTAAACTAGTTAACCAAACAGTTTGTGTGCCGTGTGTGTGAGCTCTTTGTATAAATAGTTCTTGTGTTTGCTTCTGCCATCTAGACTACTTGCCCGGTTGGTTTTTCGACGCTTATCATAATTACACTTAGTTGGAGAGAGGATCTTAGGCATTCTTTGTTTTATTTATGAAACCTCTTTAGCCTTTTTAGCCTACCTGTGCATAAATAATATCACTAGTACCCTATTTGAGCCTTTAACCTTTTCTTTGGCCTCCACATTACAAACCTTTCCCTTTTGTAGAACAATTATCTCTTTTGAACCCGTTCCTCCATGAACATTGAGAATGAGGCTAAAAGCCTAAGTTGGGGGTATGGGTCAAGATGTAAATGGTTAAGGTTATGCAATGAGAGTGAGAATTTATACCTCAAAGTGCTAATGTGAATTTATGAAAGCTCCAGAGAAAAGAGAAAAGAAAAAGAAAAGAAAAAGAAAAGAAAGATAGTTATATATGTGTATTTACAATAATGGAGCTTTGAAGGAAATTAGAGAGGTATTTAAGGTGGTTCCACATTGGGAACTAGATGCCATTGAGGCTATGGGGTTTGAAAAGAAACAAAGTGTAAAAAGAAAGAAAAATGTAATTAGTGTTCAAGGAGGATTTAGTCACTCATATCTAAATATTTGTCCTACCCTTCCTTAAACCTACATTACAAGCTTAAAAAAGTCCTTATGTGATCTCCAACCGAGCGTTCTTAGAAGTAGGCGACGAATTAAAATAAGGGCAAGCCTATGGTATGGTATGTGGTGACACTTGAAATTTTGTTCTGAGAGTGAGTGTATTTGCACTTTAGTCCCTTTGTGTTGTTATGATAAATATTGTGAGTTGGAACTTTTTTTCTAGTGAGGGCACATGAACTGCAAGGTTGATAAAAAGTTGATTCGTGAGTAAAGCATAAGTGCACTCAGCTGAAGGTAGCCTTTAGTCACTTTGTTTGAGGCTCAAAGTTCACAAGCTGATTGGTTTTCCTTGAATATACTGATGATTCAGGGAGGGTAAAAGATTCGAAGAGACATGCTTGAAACACTAACAACAAACACTGTCCATAGTCATTATTATTTCATGTTTTATAAATAGAGTCTAGAATAAGGTAGTGTCGTTTTAGTTGCTTGAGGACAAGCAAGAGTTTAAGTTGGGGGTGTTGATGTGCCGGAGAATTTCGGCACATTTTGATACTACTTGCATGGATTTTAACTTGTTTTACGTGCAAATTCTCTCGATACTTATGTAATTTTAGTGTATTTACAGTATATCAAGTGTAAGGACCTAAAAGCACGGAAAAGAGCTCAAAAAGCCAACTAAAGACAAGAAAAGAGTTGAAAAGCATCGCAGAGGTGAATATGCGGTCGCAAACATCACATGCGAGCCACATATCTCACAATAAAATTGCAAACCAAGACAGACCTCTGGGCACATTTTCATGTCAAGAATGCGGTCGCGTATGCGACCGCATAACTAAGATGCGGACCGCAGAAATGCACTTGGGAATCGCAGACACAAGCAGAGTTTTGGGTGAAGTTCAGGGTAAGGAATGCGATCGCATTTGCGATCGCATAATTGGTATGCGATTCGCAGACTCAACCGCAGATCAAGCATGAAGTTTATGGCTTGCCGGAATTGCGATGCAAAAAGGCGGCCGCATTTCTTCAATGCGGACCGCGAATCAGGAACGCGATGAAGGCAAAATCCATGGGTGAACTCTGCGACGGACATGTACGATTTGCGGCAAATCAGTCCGAATTTTGCCTCGATTTTTGGGCCTCTATAAATAGGTCTAATAGGATTTTGTGAGGGGTATCTTGTCAGAATTTAGAGCATAAAGTACTAGGCTTGAGTTATTTGATTTCGGGGAAGCTTTTTGGATTAATTACCTTCTATTTTGTAAGCTTATGACAATTACTATTCTTTCAATTTCAGTTTTCAGCATGAGTAACTAATTCTAAACGCTAAGGTTGTGAACCCTAAATGGGTATGATGTTATTGGGAGTTGGATATTGAATATAGTTTCAACGGTCGATTGATATTTGTTTATTTCTTATGCTTTAAACAATTGTTGGTGGTTGCAAACATTAACAAACGCCATTTAATTCCACCTTTTCTTGGGAAAGCAGGGTAGAATTTGGTAGAAGTAAATCACAAAGACTCAAGGCTTTAAACCTTGTTTAATAAAATCACTTAGGAATAAGTGGGTTTTAATTTGGCATAGATTGATTGTTCTTAATCACAACTCTTTTGTATTTGGGAAAATCATAAAGAGGAAATATTACCCAACTATTGAAAAATATTGGGTAGTCAATTAGGCATCAATTGCATATCAAAAGATTCTTCCGTTAGAAATATATAATATTGATATCGATAGCATTATACTTCATTAAGGGGGAAACAACCTTGGTTTCTTTAATCATATTATTCTTATTCGTAATAGTACAATTAGTCTTCATTTAAACTTAAATTAAACTCATCTTTCTGTTACGATTACTTGATAAAATTACGACTGTAGTTGAGTACTACACTAATTAAGTAAACGTTTCACACCTATTCCCTGTGGGATTCGATCCCAACCTTGTTAGGTTATTATATTTGACATCGATTGCTAACACTGTTATTAAGGTGTAATTTGAGCGTATCACGTAGCCTTCCAATTTTGTAGCTTGGCATTGGGTCCCATGTATAGCACCTCAGCGGTGCTTGAGCCCTCCCCTGGCTGGACATGTGGGTTTCATATAGCATCTGCCTCATAGCCCCACAAATTTCTTCGACCTCTTTGGCCATAAAGGCTTTATCTTCATCCTCTTCACTGTATTTAGGCTTGACAAACGTTTTATACAGCTGCGGAACCGGCTGAGTCAAGACCCAACCATCATTCTTTCTTTTCTTTGCCCATTTTACATCAGTTGGCGTGGGTCGGAAGCCTACCCCAAAGAACTCCTCGCTGGCAGTCAAGGTGATTGGTTCAGCTGTTCCTTGCAAGGATTTCCCGAGCCCCTTCCCAGGTTGGTAATCATGTCCGATCATTTCTTTGGCTACCATGATTGATGCGTTTGAAAGGAAGGGTTGAGGGAAAGGTTTCCTTCTTCGCATTGGTCTGCGACCAGAATTTCAAAGGCTTGATAGACTATGTGTTCACTTCCCTCCCTTGCTTCAGGACATGGGACTGACGGATCCCGATAAATTGATTGTTCATCTTCTCCGTGAACCACAATCTCCTGATTTTCATGTTCAAATTTCACCATCTGGTGGAGAGTAGAAGGCACGGCTCCTACCGCGTGAATCCACGACCTTCCTAAGAGAAAATTATAGGAAGTATCTATGTCCAGAACCTGGAAGGTCACTTCAAAGTCGACTGGACCAATAGTCAGGACTAAGTCAATTTCTCCGATTGTATCCCTCTTTATGCCGTCGAAAGCACGCACACACACATTGTTGGGTCTGATTTTCTTAGTGCAGATTTCCATACATTGCAAGGTTGAGAGTGGGCAGATATCTACCCCAGAACCGCCGTCCATCATGACTCTTTTCACGTAATACCCTTCGCATTTGACTGTCAGGTGAAGGGCTTTATTGTGTGCGGCCCCTTCCGGGGGCAAATCATTCTTGCTGAAGGAAATTTGATTGATTGCGAAAAACCTTTCTGCCATTCTCTCCAATTGCTCCACAGTAGTTTCGATGGGCACATATGCTTCATTAAGAGTTTTGATTAATACTTTTTGATGCTCAGTTGAGCTCATTAGCAGAGATAAAAGAGAGACTTGAGCGGGAGACTTTCGAAGTTGATCAATTACTTCATAGTCTGCCATTTTAATTTTCTGAAAGAATGCCTCCGCTTCTTCGGGGCCTACTGGTTCCTTAGATGGGAAGCGCTTCTTTGTGGCAATTATTTACTTCCTCCAGATTGAGATACCTCCCAGCTGGGTTATCTTCCTGAATTTCCCCTGAGATCTCTTTGCCTCTGTACGTCACCACCGACTTGCTGTAATTCCATGGCACAACAGTGGGGTCTGTCATGGGCCTTTGTGGCGTGCGACTGATAACCACCGGCTCATTCAGCCTTGGTGGAAATACCGGTCCCCGCACCACATAGGTCCCTTCTGGCACATACATTTGAGCTTGCTTGTTTAATTCAAACCTCTTACCTTGATTTGCCTCAGACTTTTCTAGATCATCTTGACAGTTAAGTACTTTCTTTCTCAGACTGCTTATAAGCTTTCCATCCGCTTGGCTTCTTTCCTGGTTTCTAACAGCTATTTTCATTTGCTGGATTTGAGCTTTGAGGGCTTCATTTTCTTGAGTTAGATTTTTCTTTTCACCCTCATCCGTAGCGGCTTGCAAACCATTTTCGAATTGAAGGTCCCAGACTTGCTTTTGCAGCTTGCTTATGGTAGCCCGGTATTTATTTTCTCTGACCAACCAATCCCACTACGGTTGTGACGCCTCAATGAATTCTTGAAGATGGGGTCTTTTGGCCGGCCTTCCAGACTCGACTTCCTTTCTGTACCAAGCAAGATAGCCGAGTGAGACTTCACCTCGGGACAGATCACGCACACAGGTATTTGTTGGCAAATATTGGCATTCACTCCAAATCTGGCGAACTACCTTTTCAGGAAACTGTCCATCAGCACGAATCTCAACTACATGCGGCTAAGGTATTCATCTTTGGGCACTATTTGGCATCTCCCCTACTGTCTCAAGACTCAATATGAGGCATAAGGCTGGATACTTCTAAGACCCATCAGGAGGAAGTGACGCCCGGTAGCTGGCATGTATATGACCTCGTCAACAGGAAACCAAGCAAGCGTCCATTCTATCTGTTCTGCAGTGATGGAACGAAGATGGGATGTCCATTCTGCGACTCCTTCTGACATGCTGAAACCGTCAACCCTTATGTAAAACTCCTCTATGCAGCTTTTCTCTGTCGACCCGTACCTCATGTATTGAGGATGATGACATTAAGCTTCAATCATCCACATCTGTAGCAAAAGGTTGCACCCCTCAAAAAAGTCTCCTCCGGCTTTACAGGCTGTGAGAGCTCGGAAGATTTCAGACACTATCATGGGCGCGAGGGTGCTTTTGGCCTGAGTGAGCAGAGTGCTGACGACTCCAGCTATCCGTATATGAATATTTCTATCTTTTCTGGGGAACACTAGAAGACCCAAAAATACTACCGTAAAAGCAAAGCACCTGTGCTCTTCCCATTTTAATTGGCTTTCTTTACTGCAGATCTTGCTTTCTGGATTGTTGAAACCCCCTATATGCCCATACCGCTGATATATGAACTGTGGAGTAGAGAAGCTATCTGCCAAATTCGGGTTTTAGACCCCCTGCTTATTTTCAGCATATTCAGAAATTTGTGTGGAGTGACGGCTCTTGGAGCGACCAGATACCTGTGCCTCAGAGGAGTTTCATTTTTTCCAACATACCCAGTTATTTCTTCCAAAGTGGGTGTGAGCTCAAAGTCCGAGAAATGAAACACATTGTGAGCTGGATCTCAGAATGTAACCAAGGCTTTTATGACATCTCCTCTGGGCCTGATCATTAACAAATCGGTGAGACCACCCAAGTACAATTTAACCTTATCTTGTCCTGATTCACCCAGATCTTTTCACCACATATGCAACTCTAAAGGAATCTTAGTCAAGACCTCCATCGGTAAATTTTGACTCGTGCTCGTTCTGCACATTTAAATTAAGGTGATTGATTTAAAACAAGTGCATTTTCACAAAAAGGAGGCAAATTTGCAAACCTTTAAATAACACGGCTACTTTTGCAAATACGACCCTTCAGCACTTCGAAAGGAAAGATTTTAGGGCTGTGCTTGTTAGGTAGCCAAAAATTAAAATAGGTGGTCATTTTTGCAAAAACAGCCTTCCGGCGTCCTTTTGAAGATATTTGAGCTATTTATGCAAGGACGACACTACCTAATTGAAATAGAATAACAACTTTTCACTTTCATTTAAGAAATTTTTCTAAGTAAAAACAAAAATGCTTAAAAAGAAAAGGTATTTATGGATTTTTGATTTTTTTTTATTTTATCTTTTATTTTTTGAAAGAAAGACTTCTAAAATTTAATTGATTTAAACTTTGGGAATTTTCAAAGTAAACGAAAATATTTTTGCTTGAATTTGTTTTATCTTTTCCAAGGAAAAAAAGAAAATATTTTTTTTTCTGATTTTGGATGTTGCCTTATAATTCTTGAAAGAGAGACTTTTTAGGAAAATATTTTGAATTTCTGAGCTTTTATTTATTATCAAAAATCAAGAAAGTATTTTTTGGAGTCTTTAAAAGGGAATATTTTGGAACTTTTATTTTATTTACAAAAGAATATTTTGAGCTTTTTATTTATTTAGAAAAAGTAAGAAAATATTTTTTGAGTTTTTATGTACAAAAGAAAGAAAATATTTTGGATCTTTTCGTTTATTTACAAAAAGCAAGAAAGAAAAAATATTTTTGAGCTTTCAAGAGAAAGAAAATATTTTAGAGTTTTTTTATTTATTTAACAAAATATTTTGGATTTGAATATTTCAAAATTCCGTTTTCGATTCTCTCTTTTTTTCGATTTTTGTTTTCCCTTTTTTTCCGTTTTTTTTTTGCTTTTTTTTTTTTTAATTCTCCAAAAGAAATTAAAAATTGGGGGTCGGAACCGATGAGGTTTGCCCACGTATCTCACATCCGGTAAGAATCAAACTTTCGTAGTTCGGGGAGTTTCGACCTAACAAAATGGAGAAAAGACATGAATTTTTTTTTAAATCAATTTTTCTTTTTCTATATTATTTTTTCAAAATTTTGGCAGAGTTTCGGCTTATTTTGAACACCAGGTTTTTCGAAAAACGGGCAATCAACTCTCAATTTTCTCATACCTCAATTTCATTTTCTCTTTTTCAATTTTATTCTAACAACCGGTCAACACGCAAACGGAAGCAAATAAATGCACAAGTAGCACGTAAAGTATGCATCAAGATGGTCTTTGATTCTGGGGTCACCTGTCCTAGACGGACCCAACCCTTGTGTTGAGTCCCTAAAGTCAAATGCATATGATGCAAATAAACGTTCCTATTAGGGATCCGGCATGAGGTTATGTATTCTAAGCTGAAAACTTGGGTATTGTTCTAGACTCGTGTACCCGAGCGGACAACTCGAGCCGAGAAGGGGGCTACGTACAGGGCACCAAAAGGCCACCTGGCTTTGTAACTTGTCCGGCCTCTTTCTCATTTAAGGTATGACACAAACAGAATAGGGAGTCACGGCCAGCGTGCACATTCCCGAAGATGAGGAGAGAAGGGTTCGTAATAGTTTTATATACAGTTCAAATAATATCAAAGCGGTAAAAGGCAACATTTAGCACATTAGGCTCAACATGTAATAAAATCAGATAATAATAAAAGCCAAGCATAACAGTTATTCTAAGCTCGAATTCTTGAACCATGAATCAGAGATTCTGGGTTCGATCCCCAGCAGAGTTGCCAAAGCTGTCACACCTCCTTTCGTACATCCCCGAGGAGTATATAAGGGAGTTTTTCCAATTAAAGTGATATTATTCGAAATGGAATTATTTATTTAATTTTTTAAAGTCACCACTTGGAATATTTTGATTAGTGTCCCAAGTCACCGGTTTATTTTTTAATCCCAAATCGAGGAAAATTTCGACTTTCCTTATGAAGTCTGCGAACCAGAAATTCTGAGTAAGGAATTCTGTTAACCCGAGGGAAGGTGTTAGGCACCCTCAGATTCCGTGGTTTTAGCACGGTCGCTCAACTGTTATAATCGGCTTATTATCTGATTTTAATGCATGTTTTAGCCTATGGTATATTTTATCTTTAACCGCTTTTGTTTAATTATTAGGAAAAATTACAACGTCATTTAAAATATGTCATGAACCATGTCACATAAATGCACCCGTAATTCGTAACGCATTTTATTTAACGTTGAGATTAGGATTTAGGTCGCATAATGCGCACCCGAGTTTAGGAAAGTGAGTTATTGAAACAACGCGCCTAAAGCAACTACGCGTTTTAACTTTTCTAGGGCCATGAAAATTTGCTGAATAGCACGCCTCGATTTTCTAAAGATTTTAATATTGATTAAATGAGGGTCATGCATTTTGAGATTTTATCCCTCATGGCGTACCTCGAATTATTTCAAAGGCTTCTATTATTTGAAGTTGTCAAAATCGGGTTACATGAAAGACACCCCCCGAAATTGGCATTGTTACTATGTCACGGAAACCGTACTCATAATCACGATGTTTTATTATTAACGTGCCTAAAAGCAAACTACGAGTGTTTATAAGAATTATTTTCTAAACTAGCGATTATTGTAAGGACAATAGTTTATGGATGTGAAGTTATCGAAATGATTTTTACATCTATTATTAAGTCATTTGATCTAACAAAATCGACATTCTCTTTATTTAATTTCCACATGGCTCAAGTTTTATAGCACACGGTCTATGCCTCATTTAAACTCCAATAACCAGGTTCTTACCACCCCATGGCCCAAATATCTTAGCTAATAATTTATTTTGTAATCCAACTCATTGTCAATTAAACCCAGATCCAAACTACCAATAAAGCTCTTAAGCAAAAAGAAAACTACTGAAGCAAGTTCAATGCTAACACAATAGGCAAAGAAATGAAGAATAAAAAAGTATACTTGGAAAAAAATAATATAAGAAATGTCCTTAATTACATGACATAGCTATAGATAAATGGGCGGTGTGCTAATTATCAGCAAAGAAATGAAGAATAAAAAAGTATACTTAGAAAAAAAATAAATAAGAAATGTCCTTAATTACATGACATAGCTATAGATAAATGGGCGGTGTGCTAATTATCAGCTTTGAGCCTGGCATATCGACCTTGTTCGGCCCAATTTGCTGTAAGCGACATTTAAAACCATCATGACCTATTCCATCATCAATCCCTTTTCAAATAAATTTCATGGCCCATTTTATAATAGCATAACATATGGTAATAAATTAAAGAACCTACAAGTACACTATATTAGAGGCAGTAAGCAATTATGACATATAAACTAAATAATTAAGAATCATTATTTGCTTCTACGGTCACGGAGTTCACTATCAAGAATCATACACATTTGAACATTATATAAGTTAAAGAATTATCCATTCATCTAAATAATACTTAATGATCACAAAACTAGATATAAATGAGAGAGAAAATAGAAATGGACCTTGGTAAAATCCTTCTGATTAAGGAATCCAACAGCAAACGTACACTAAAAATGCTGACAACAAAACGGAGCTTCGACGGTGGAAGTTCGAGCGAAATGTTAACAGCAACAAGAACCTTGACCAGAGAAACCTGTCGGCGACCTCGAATGAAACCTCACCCACGACCAAAAATAGCCATTGACTGCTCAAACATCTCCGGTTCCAACAAAATACTACAACCTTGGGAACCAAGAAGCTTTGGATAAAGAACGTTAATGGTGTTGAAGTGCAGTAAGGCTGTTTGTTAAAAGGTTTCAATGAGAAGATATGAGGGTGTTTTGGTGGCGAGTTTATGGCTGTTTGGGGGTGTTTTCAGGTGGTTTCACGACTGTTTTGCGTGAGGAAGAAGCTGGTTTCATTCAAGTTTGCAAGGCAGCGGTTTCAGGGGGGTTTGGAGAATTCATGGCTGCATTTTTGTGGTGAAAAGGTGGCTGTTTTTCAGCTTGTTTGGAGGTCGTTCTTGGGTGATTACGGACTGCTTTTGCAGCTGGTTTGGGGACTGTTAGGTGCTATTTTTGCAGCTGGTTCGGCGGTCGTTTTTGGGTGATTAGGGACTGCTTTTGGGGCTGGTTTGGGGACTGTTTGGTGCTGTTTTTGCAGCTGATTCGGCGGCTGATTTGTGGGTGTTTTCAGCTGCGTTTTCGATGCTAAAATGGTGGTGTAACTCATGTGTTTTCATGAAGTTTTGGGGCTGTTTCGAGGTTGTTTTTAGGCTAGTCTTTTAGACTATTTCCAGAGCTCTTTAATGGAATTTCTGCTGGGTTTCACATGGTTGAAACTGAAGGTTCGATCATGGGGTTTGGTGGTGCAACGGAGTGGAAACAGTGGCGGTTTTTGTGGTGTTAAAGCTGGAGAAAAGAGGCTACAGAACTTTTTCCTCCTTTCTCTTTCGTTCCCCTGCTTTCTGTTTTTTTTATTTTTTATTTTTTTGTGCTCTCTCTCTATCCCAATCCGTCTCTCACTCTGCTCCGTTCCCCCCCCCCCTTTCATTATGTACAGCTATGTATGACTATATAGTGTGCAAAGTGAGTGCTTGGGGAGGAAGAAAACCTGTGGGCCCGAAGGAATATTTTTGTGGTCCTCCCCCAATTTCTCTCTCTATTCTGTTTTCTCGTTTTCATGTGTTTGTTAGAAACGAATCTTTGCCAAGTGGTATTTTTTTTGATTGGTTCTTTTTTCTTTTTTTTTTAAAGATTAAAAAAAAATATTACTCTAATATTTTAAACTTAAAAAGAATATAAGAAATTACTAATTTGTAATTTTATCAAATAAACCTATTAAAAAGTGAAATAAAGACTGCAATATCAAGATTAAACTTAGCAAATATTTACATACAAAAAAGTGATGAAAAATGATTTCATAAAAATCCATATTGGTTAACACTGGGCCAAATTTAACCTCGTTAGTATAAATATCTTATAACGGAGGTTAATGTAGATAAAATTTGGTCCGATAGTATAAGACATCTTATCGCAGAACAGTAATTCCTCCTAATAAGATAGGAGTATTAAATTCACCATTCAAGCGAACTTAATCCAAGAAAGAAATACTACTAGTAATCAATAACATTGCTAAAAGACATATAGTTTAAAACCAGAAAAGAAAACTATAAATAATTTAACGTGCAGTAGTTCATTTGGATTCAGGTAATGAACCAAGCCAAGCAGGAGGCTGCATCCCAGTTTGCTCTTGCACAGTTTGAAGCAGAGGAGGCAACATCCGGTACACACCAGCTACATCCTTCAATCCGCTTCCTTCTCCGTTGCTTTCGCCGCCATTAGCACCTGACCAAATGCAAATCTTTGGTTGCAAACCATTCACTGCTTGAGCATTGGTCTTAGCAATTTCCTGGAAAATTCCATTGTTGATCATCAAATAGTCTCTGAGTGAAGAGTAATTCTTCACTTCCTTAAGAAGGGAGCCTAAGTAAAATGCTTGTGCTTCCCCAATTGCTGCTACTCCTTCGGCTTCCTTTTGCTTTGCAAAGAGCTCACTGTTTGCAACCTGCTGGCGACTATACAGTTCAGCATCTGCGATTGCTTTCTGTGCTTCTGCTTTCTTATGGTTCTCGAATAGTGCCGCTTCTGCTTCTTTCTGCCGCCTGTATAATTCTGAGTTTGCCTCTTGTACCTGTTTATATTAAGAGGTTGGACACAAAATTAAAACCGGATATTAGATTTAAAGGTTATTCATTTATTCCTATATAGTATATACACCTTCACATTTGAGAGTAAGGCTGGCAACTGGTCCGGTTCCAACCGGACCGGACCGGTTAGGGACCGGAACCCGGCCCGGACCGGTTGGAATCGAAC
>MCJB01049939.1:20200-42386 GCA_002018475.1 Nicotiana obtusifolia
GAAGATTGGAACCTTGTTGAACATCTCCTCCAGTTTTTAGAAATTTTTTATCATGCTACTTTAGAATTTTCTGGACAGTATTATCCAACTGCTCCTACTATGTTATATTATATAGCTGGCATATCTGAATTATTAAAATTATATAGGCAATACAAAGAATATAAAATGGCTGTAGAGGCCATGATTGAAAAATTTAGAAAATATTTTTTCCTAATTCCTCTACTTTTTTACATTGCTTCTGTGTTGCATCCTGCATTTAAATTAAAGTTAACTGAACGACTTGCTCGGGAAATATACGCAAATTTAGATATTACACCTCTTGAAATTGCAACTAACAACTACCCGAGTGTAGATGTTGCTCGAGGTAAAGTTTCTCAGATTTTCAGGCTGTTTTCGGAAAGTACAGAGCTTGGGCAGAGAGTGCTACACCAACTGCACTGATACTTTCAACCGGTGAAAGTTCTTCTCAATTAAGCAAACGGCATGCTGGGATGAGCAGTTTTGGAGGACTTGATCAGAGGCTGCTTTCAGAACAAGATGACTACGGGGAGGAATACAGCGAGTTCCAAGTCTGCTTGATCCAGT
The DNA here is from genome assembly GCA_002018475.1 of Nicotiana obtusifolia. Classification (NCBI taxonomy): domain Eukaryota; kingdom Viridiplantae; phylum Streptophyta; class Magnoliopsida; order Solanales; family Solanaceae; genus Nicotiana; species Nicotiana obtusifolia. Next base: position 20,786 of record MCJB01049939.1, read on the forward strand.
ATCCGAAGAAACTTACATGTTTTGGAACTCACGATCTATTGGATTACTGGAAGGGTCAAGAAGCACAATTTCCAATACTTTCAAAAATGGCCCGCGATATCTTGACAATTCAAGCGTCATCAGTTGCGTCGGAGACCGCTTTCAGCCAGGAAAGATTTCAGATTGGAGATCATAGACATTCATTGAGAGAAGAACCATTGGAGACAGGAGTTCTATTCAGAGATTGGATCAGAGCAGAGTGAAGAAACTTTGGAATACCGGAGCTTTCACAGAAAAAAGATAGAGCATACATGGATTAAATTTTGAGCGACGGAACAAGCGAAGAAGGGAATCAAACCAATGAGACGGAAGATGAAGAAGATCAAGAAGAAGACGACGACGAACCGGAACAACAACAACCTGTTCCTAAGGAAAAGCCTACAGCTATATTAAAAAAACTAGCGAGCATGTTTAAAAGAATGTAATTTTATACATCAAAATACATATTAATAAAATTGCTCCAAGTTCACATCACAACTCTTGTGTTCTTATATTTTATAATTTTACTAACTTTGTATATATTTCAAGGTTTGAATCTAATTATAAATTTTGAAACTAATTAAAAGTTTGTAAGAATATTATTGTAACTTCTTTAATTCTAAGTTTTAACTTATAAAATTTGAAACATACTTTTCATTTCAAATATATATTCAAAGTTAGTAATATTTAGTTGTTATATTTTCAAAAACTTATAATTTCCTTCTACTACAAAATTTATAATTTTACTAACTTTGTATCTATTTCAAGGTTTGAAATTTGAATCTAATTATAAATTTTGAAACTAATTCAAAGTTTGTAAGAATATTATTGTAACTTCTTTAATTCTAAGTTTTAACTTTGAAACATACTTTTCATTTCAAATATATATTCAAAGTTAGTAATATTTAGTTGTTATATTTTCAAAAACTTATAATTTTCTTCTACTACAAAATTTATAATTTTACTAACTTTGTATATATTTCAAGGTTTGAATCTAATTATAAATTTTGAAACTAATTCAAAATTTGTAAGAATATTATTGTAACTTCTTTATTCTAAGTTTTAACTTTGAAACATACTTTTCATTTCAAATATATATTCAAAGTTAGTAATATTTAGTTGTTATATTTTCAAAAATTTATAATATCCTTCTACTACAAAATTTATAATTTTACTAACTTTGTATATATTTCAAGGTTTGAATCTAATTATAAATTTTGAAACTAATTCAAAGTTTGTAAGAATATTATTGTAACTTCTTTAATTCTAAGTTTTAACTTTGAAACATATTTTTTATTTATTTATAAAGTTAAATAAAGGAGGCAATAATTTAAAAAATAGAATAACCGGATGACCGGCCGGAACGGACCGGATAAAACCGGTAGACTGGCCACCGGTACCGGTCACGATCCGGTCGGACCATTTTCAACCGGGGGGACCGGACCGGAAAATACCGGTTTGTCCGGTTTTCGCCCAGTAAATGTATCGTACCGGACCGGACCGGAAAAAAAATTCCGGTCCGTGATCGGACCAGTAACCACCCCTATTTGAGAGAAGGGTAAAATGTACCCACACAATATGTTTACACAAAATCGTACTATTTTCCTGTGATTTAATGTTAAATTAACAATGTATATTCGTTAATTATAATTTATTGATAAATATGTCATGTATTTATTGATTTGATATAAATATCTTATGTGGGTAAGTACCAATATTTTCAAGATTCAATTTTGAGTCTCAATTAGAACAATGACTTGTTAATTTTAGATTATCAGAAACTACAATGAGACGACTACCTTGATATAATATAAAGAACATATAAAATATGGTTTAGCCAAAGAAAAGACAGTATATTTGATTACAAAGAAGCATAACAAGTCTATGCTTAAAAAGGGTGGTAAATGTTAAGGGTGTCTGACCTCCCCAAACTATCAGGCAGATTTATTAAAATTAGAAGCAAAAACTTTCTTTCAATTTCAGCTGCCAAAACAATTACTCTGCAGTACTTACTTGATGCATAAGGTACAATAATTACTGTAACAGACTAACAGGCATGCTAGAGGCTACAATAAAATCTGAAAGGGAGCTTCTTCTGCCATAGGATTATGTACAAAAGGTACAATTATAGTATTGTTTGACGATAAATAATATACATAACCAGTAGTCGGGCTCGGATTTTTACTAGGGGTATCAAAATTAAATTTAAAAAAATAAATACACAAAAAAGTTAAGGGGATACAATACATAATATATATATATATATAAAAAAATAATTTTTACTATCTAATTACTGTACTTTTTCGACGAAGGGATATCAGTTGACACCCCTTGGAGCTATGATTGTCACATTCATGGTGGGCAAATTAATTAAAGAGCGTACAAACTACAAATATAACCTCACAATCAAAAACATAATGAATTAAGAAGTGTACGTGAATATGCATTCAGCACTAATAGCCTTGGTAATTAGCATAACAAAATATAAGTAAGAGAAAAGAAAAAAGTACCTTAATGTCGTATTCAACATTAGCCTTGCTGAGAAGATCAGCCTTGAGTTTTGCAGTCTGAGCAAGAGCTTTCTTCTTCTCCACTTCCATTTGTAGCTCAGCTTCTCTTATTGCCACAGCCTTTTCTGCTTCCACCTCAGCCAACCTTGCAGTTTGAGACCACCCTGCTTTCTTCTTTGCCAACTCTGCACTTGCCTCAACAACCTCTGCTTCTCTTTGATTCTTAAAAATCTCTACTTCAGTCCTTACTCTAACTTCTTCCTTTTTACCTTCTCCTTGCCTTTTTGTTGATATGATCATTGTCTCTGCATCAATCTTAGCTGCATTCTGCTTTGTCTCTCCATCTCTTTGCTTTGAACCTATCTCTCCTTTCATCCTTGCCTCGGCTACATCAATCTATTAAGAAGAGAAAACAAAAACAAGATTAAATTAGAAGTATTTAACAAAGAATATTGACATGCATGCTGATACACTGAGGGGTCGTTGAGTTTATGCTGGGACGGATTTATGCTATACAGAGAGGGGTTATCGGCACCCGTAAAGTTCGATAATTTCATGTATACATGTATATGTCTTTAGAAAATAGTGATATATTAGTTATGGACACCCAATATAAAAAATAGATTTTGGTTGAATGGAAAAGTATACCCGGGATCTTCAAATTCTCGGCCTGCCTATGAGTTTATGTACTAGTTATACATGAATTATATAATGAAGAGATTGTTTACACAATGAATAATAAGGTGAAGTTTGTTATATAGTGAATAATAACGTTACATGAGCCGCCCATGAACCCTTAGCCTGGATTTTGTGGATTCTATTTGCAAACTTCTGCACATCAATGATCAGCGGAAACTCCTTTTAATAAATAAAATAATACTAATGTAGTGACTGTTATGCAAAAATTGCTTACTTTGATGACTTGTGTTTGTCTTTAATTACTTTTATATACGTATTAGCAATGTATGTAATATTCTTATTCCACCATTCAATCTTTCACATCATATATAAAAGAAACAAAAGCAAAAATAAATTAGGAGTAATAAATGAATGGATTGAAATTATATACATAGACACTATAGAATTTTTTTTAGAATCACCTACATATTTTAAGTAGTTATAGCAGGTTACTTATTTTATTTTTTGATTACCGAATTTGATTTATCACTATATTTACTCAATCAGTGCATAATTAAGAAGAAAACAGTGTTACCTTGGCTTGGTTGGCGGCTTCCATCTGAGTCTTTTGCCCAAGGTAAGAGAAGTACTCATGGCCAGGAACATCTACAAGCTGTTTAACATTAGCATTATAGATATAAAGTCCAAATTGATTGAGTTCAAGTTGGACTTTCTCAAAAACTTCTTTCTTAAACTCTTTCGTTCCTTTGAAAATCTGTTCCATAGTCATAGAAGCAGCAAGAACCCGAGTTTCCCCCTCGATAATTCCCTTGACGAGTTCCTTAACGTGATTTGAATTCTTATCATGATTGGACACAAGCTGTGCGTACTTGATCATGCTCTCGTTGTCTTCGTCGAGTTTAGGGCCAATTGTGAAAACAGCAGGAAGAACAAAAGGGAGTTTTTCGGCGCTCATAGCTTGTACCTCGAACGAGTAGTTGACAGGAGATATGTCAAGCCTAGTGCATTTTTGAAGGGGCCATAAAAAGTGCTTTTTCTTGAGGCTTATCTCACTTATGCCACTTCCGGTGATGGCAAGCATCTCCGATGGGCCAGCGACAATATAATGTGGAATCCCCATGTTCAATTGGAGAGAAGAAACTTTGGATGATGATTACAAGGGTGAGTACTGATGAGGATGCGAATAATATATAGGAGTAGTTATTACTGACCTAACCAAAATCAAATTATATAGAGGAGTCCTAAATATTGCAATGGGAAATGACGTAGGAAGGTGCTAGGTCCTAGTGAAGCACTGATTACACAAGGGCAGAGGCGGTTATGTAACGTACGAAAAAAGTGGACAAGATCAAGCCGCTTCGTTAGAGTTATAAGGTGAATAGGTCTGTCGTTTCACTGGAAATTTCATGATATTCCTTTATTAGACGGCCGTGTCCCGTGGCTCTATAGTGCGGGCGAGTCCCATTCTATATTGGAGTATATGATGTATAGGTTTCTTGAGACTTGACAATTTGTGAAACAAAAGGAGTCGAAATAATTTGACTTGATTCGGACCTTAATTATCATTACGTATCGCTTCGCTTTGACAGTGTAGTGACTTGGTAAAAACTCAAGCACACTTGGAGAGTGTTTGGATTGATTTTTAAGCTGGTCAAATCAGTTTTTAAGCTATTTTTAGCTTTTTTCAGTATTTGACAAAGTTAAAAAATACTTAAAATAAATTTAAAACTGCTTAAAACAAGCTAAAAATAATAAGCCGGGCAACCCCAACTTATTGTTTTTAGCTTAAAAATTATTTCTGCTAGAAATCTACTTTTTAAAGCCAATTCAAACGGACTTTTAGTGGCTACCTTATATGTCTTCACATAAACAATTATCATGATTAATTAATATATATTATCGTTTTAACTTATTATTTAACCATAATAAATTAGTATGATTTGTTCAACACACCAAATGCAAACATATTTTAATATAGTGATATTCACCAACATCCGTGAACGGTCAATCTTTTTTCCCCAAGTGAAATAACATTATTTGAGTTAGCTGACTTATATTGATTACACCCATGTACAAAAACTACTTCTCTAATGGATTCTCAAATTACGTAAATGATCCAACTGAAGAGGTTGAAACAGCTACATGCGTACCACCCAAGGGGTGTGGTAGGTTAAATACTCCCTCCACCCTTAGCCAATATCTTATGTTCTAAGCTTAATAGGGAATACACGTAAAATAAAGTGGTGTCATGTGACATCTTTCAGTCAGAAATTTTACGAGATATATGTTAAGTAATACTTTATGAAAATAATAAGATAAAGGAAATAATACCACTTGACATATACTATTGCTTGGCATATTAATTAGGGCCTTTCTAATTTTGTTAAACATATTGAATTTCTTTACTTGGAACAAAGCTGCAATTTGCAAGCGACTATGGGTAGTGGGTAAAAAGAAAGAAAAACTTTGGGTGCAAATCCATAGCATTTACATAAAGGACAGGGAGCTAAACAGCATGCCAACTCCGAGTCGAGCTAGCTGGTTAGTTAGGAAGATATTTGAGACTAAGGAAGTGAATGACTCAATCTGGTAATCTTCTAGACAGCCTTGTAGCATTTGAAGATGGAGAGATGTTTAGTATCAAGAAGGCTTATCAATCGTTTACACCTTCACTTCGAAAAATTTCATGAAAAAGCTTGGTCCTAGCAAAAGAAATAATTCTAGGCATCAGTTTATTCTATGGCTGACAGTTCATATGAATTAAGTTATCAATAGTGGATAGGTGATCCACTTCCAATCCACACTCAACAATGAGTGGAAGAGGTCGTTGGAAGAATAGTACCCAACTATGAGTCGGGGTCGATTTTCTCAGGGAGCTAACAATAGGTGCTAGAGTATATACTTGATGCGTGAAGACGAAACAATTTAAATACACTTCCAATCAAGTCGGTTTTGCAAGTTCTATAAACTACACTTTCAATGATCAACTAGAGAAATTAAACTAGAAATTGACTAATTGTTTTTGGTTGTTTTCAAATAGGTAAAAAGCCTAGGGATGTAACCTTCGCCTGGGTGTTAGCATAATGGGTTAATTACGTTAACACTTGTTTCAGTGATTTGGAGTGTATTATAGCTATCAACTCTAAGTTACCCACTCAATACCTCTCGGTGATAGAGTGATTTTACCCAATTTGGCTTTCTCAAGCCCAAATGGGTATCAAGCTAAATAGTTGATATGAGCTCAAGTCGGGGTTTTCCTATCTTTAGTTGAAACCCTTTAACTAGGCTAGTCAAATCCTTAACTAGTCTAATTTCTTGTTAGCCAAGTTTTTTCAGACTAGGTCCCTCTTTCTTAAGTAAAGACCAAGTCAAAAAGGCATGAATCAATGTTTGCAACCATTAATTCTAAAATTAAAGCATGAACAAGGCTAAATAACAAACACCCAATCATAAACAAACATTAAATTAAATACCCATAAGGTTTACACACTAAGGTTAGGTCACAACTCTAGTAATTGTCTAGCTACTCATAGTAGAAAATGACGAAAACAAAGAAGAAACACTAATTAAAGCCATAACATCAAATTAAAATGATAAACTATGATGTTTTTGTCCCAAAATAATCACAAATTTTCCAAAATGATAAATCTACAATGGCTACAGTTGAGAAAACTTCAAAACTTAACCTACAAAACGTGATTCCCCACTATTTATAATGGCCCAAAATTCGCCGACATAAATACTCTTCGGGAGGTTCCGCGGCTGCACAATTTCATAAGCAGTCCGCACTTTGCTTGAGCTTGCAGGTTGAGGGTTTCTGCGGCCGCACAATTCATGTGTGATCCGCACTTCAAGCAAGGTTTCAGTCTTAGTCATTTTGTACACTTTCTAAACTTTTTGAATTCTTGTCAGTGTGACCATGTTCTGCGTCCGCACAATTTGTATGCAGTCCGCAGTTCTCTTCATTCCATCTCTGAGCTTCAACAACAGATTTGCGGCCGCTAGGAGAATTCTGCAATCCGCGCTTTCTTCTGCGGCCGCAAAAATACTTATGCGAACCGCACTTTTGATGTGCTGCACCCCTTCTTGCCTTTTGAGCCGGAACACTCTTTTTTGAGTTCGATTTCCTTATTTGAGTCCAAATCTCCAATATTCCCGCAATTTGTACACTTTCATTAATTTTGGGAACATAAATTAATATATTCGGACTGAAACAAAAATAAAAAGGCACTAATAAGTGGTCAAAATCTACACTTATCAATAGGCTCCAAAAATGAGGAATCAGGTGGTGCAGGACTGTGTCTTATGTAATACAACTGCAATGGAAACATTGGAGCACCTTTTCTTTTGTTGTGACTACTCAAAGTACATATGGAGCTCATTGCTACATTGGTTAGGGGAGAGGAGACCAATTAGAGGATGGGATGAGGAGGTCAAATGGGCATCCAAGAGAACTAATAACTCTAGAGCAGGAGCAGGCATCATTGGCTTCTTATTTGCAGCAAGTATCTATCACATATGGGCTGAGAGGAATACAAGAAGATTCAGAAATCGACGAGGAGAAAACAGGCAGCTGATCAAGGAAATTATACTTCAACTATATACCTATGGTCAGAAGAATGGCAATTGGCAACAGCAGCTGAATTGGCTGAACAGTTACCCAGTATAGTTCTAAAAATGTTAAATTTGTTATCACTAGATAGTTGCAGTAGTTAAAGTGGATAAGGAACAAATAGAATAATTACAGAGATATGAACACTGAGATCTGACTCAGGAGTCCAATGAGTCACCTGTACAGATTGAAATACTTGGTTAAATAAAAAATTGAAGTTTAACTGGAAAAAAATATCCTAATTTTACTCTTAAGAGGTCAGAATGTTTGAACCTCAACTAGATTAATTTTTTGGCAAATATTTAAGAGAGTTTCTGTTGTTAAAAATAGAACTGAACTCATGATCTCTTCTAACTTAAGACTCAACAAAACTAATGAACTAAAGTTATTTCGTGTTATGTGATGTGATAATTAATATTAATATTATTTATTTTCTGATGTTCTATAAATATTGATACCGCTTACAAAAATTTCTGCGTACACCCCGATTTACTTTAGCCAATATCTTATGTGCAAGCTTCCAAAATGGAGAAACTTTTAACAGGGAGCATATTTTATTTTTATTAAGTGACGACGAGTTTTCACTACGATCATCCGGCACTATTTCAGTACAATTACCAAGAGGGTTTTGGTGACATAAATTTCAGTACGAAAGTTGAATTTTTATATATATAAACAAAAGTTTAATCGTCCGAACGTCCTATTTACTAGATGTTACAATAAAGGAGTTGAGCATCCAACTCGGCAGTGGTCAGTTACAAGAAATTAATTTCGAGGACTTAGAAGGAATGTGAAGTATTGCAGTGCAAGGAGATATTTTTATCCATAGGCTCATGTACATATAAATATATTGCACGTTTTAATTTTATAGTCGTCAATTCTTCCTGCTTTAGCTTATTATTTCTCGGCGAGTCACTGAAAATTGTAGACTTTCCTATCGAAATTACGGTCAAGCCTCCCTTTGGTCAAAAACATGTAGATTTTCCATCTGTGGTTGCACCGAGATTTACTACAGAACTTTTCTGCCTTCGAGCAGTAATTGATTACTCCTTGTCTTAATTATGTGTGTGATTTTTTGTCGTATTTATGCGCTTTTTAATAATGACCAAGTGTTCATTGATTATCATTTTAAAAAAATACTCTCTCCGGTCCATAATAATTAATTATTTTATCTGTTTATTTTGATTCAAAATAAATGTCCATTAACATAATCAAGAAAGAATTAATTTTATTTTTTCAAATTTTGCCCTTGTTTACATATTCTAATGTGTCAAAGTAATAATTATTTAAGATTAATTTAGTGAATACATCTTTTTTTTCTTTAGGAGTTCGTATTTTCTTAATAGGTGTGCCAAAAATAAAATTGTCACGTTGTAAATCGGAGATGAGTAGTGATCCCGGAACCTTTAAAAGAAAGAAAAACATAAAAGAGAAAGTTCAGTTCTAAGTGAAATATTTATATGGAGAGCTGATAAACATCTATCTAACAATTATATCCAGTCCAATGAATGCTTACTCCGTCGTAAAGGATAAGGATTTCTTGGATTAAGATATTGTTTCTTGATGTGAAGCCCAACTAGAAGATAAAAGGAACCTCCCTTGATCATTTATCAAACAACTACTTGTAAAATCTTCAAAGGGTCATAAGACGTAATTATTTCGGATTATTTATCTTCTCTTTTTATTATCCAAAATAAATCGCCTCTGCATATTATTTCTGATTATACTAATTTTATTTTCATATTACCAATTTGTTGGAATTTCTGGAATTCTATTGACATTATTGAGCTTAGCTTCAGGTCGACATGTATTTTTTAGTCCAATTCAGTTTTGACGTCCAAATTCCAAATAATTTCAATGACAATCACCTGTTGAATTTCTCTTTTTCTTCGAAATAATTAGATATGAGTTTAAGGATACCCCATGAATAAAGGAGTTGAATTACCGAGAAAGAAATATAAGTATTACAGTGTCGAATTTTCAGTTTTTGAATTATTTAAAGTATGAAATTTTGTCCTTTACTGTTTCCCAACACCCATCCATACCTTCCGTCCTACAACGGTACTCTACTGTAAACTGACAGGAGTCTTGGTTATTCAAAGTTTGATATGAGTGCTCTTTGAATGACGTCATACAAGTAACAGCTCTACTCTTAGTACAAGTCCAGAAATTCAACTACTGTATCACTCTTTTCCTTCGAAAGAAATACTTCCAAGATAACAGAGGGGGGAGAAACTTTCTGCAAGAATTAAACTACTAAAGTTGTTGGCATATTTAAATGTGCTAAATGCAGAATTCAGACTGCTTCACGTACAGATTATTATCCAAGTTGAACCAGTAACCAACAGGACAATTTGCATAACCACAACTCATCAGAAGTAGAGAAGAAAAGCTAGAATTGCTGTCAATTCAGACTAGTTATTCGGACAGCATCCAATATGAGATTAATATGCCCAGCGGAAAGGTATTTACACTGGGGACATTTGTGCGATACTCTGTATTTATCACTTATGTAAGCTACCCCTCCTTGTAGCTATTTTACATTATGCTATCGCTATCCTTGATTTCAACTTTTGACTCTTGGCAGCTCTCTTAATACATTTCCCGCTTCAATGGCTGCCATCAAAGTCCCAAGCTGCACCTCAAAGATAAATAGCAACACATTCAGCTATATTAAAAACGGAATAAGAAAAAAAAAAGTCACCTAAATAGATCCTATAGTTTGGAAGGTTCAAGTTTACCTGTTTCCCAATTTAAGTATCTTTTTCTTTTATTCAACTTATACAGATTCAATTTATGTATCTTCTCATCCTTCATTTTCGACCTCCTCTCTACTTAAAATATATATTCAGAATTATGTTATAAACAGGACATGGAATGAATACTGTGGTTTCAATTATCATTTATCCATCACATGGACAAAACTCTCAAACTCCTACACTCGATAATTGTAGCGCAAAGCTAATTCTCCATAAAAGATGACCACGTTGCAGAGAGTATATCGAGCTTGTAAAGGAAAGCAAGGCCATACTGCAATTCTACACCAACCACAAACATATCTTGAGAAAGCTGTGTCATAAGACTTACGATCTCTACACTAATGCCAACTTAATTAAGACAAGTTACAATGTGAAACAAAGGATACATAGTGGTAATAATAACTAGCAAGGATCAAGGCAAATTTTTGTTGTTACACTCAAAATAGGTTTGTGATTGACCAGGAGTCCTTTTCGGGTTATTAGACTTGTTTGTCCATGCAAGGAAGTGCGAGATCTAGACAACCTCTAGTTTTAGATGAATTCTACTTCAAAGACAAATTACTATGTATTGGAATGACACCTGCCTGAAATCTGAATAGCTGGATAGATACACATAATTCATATAGCCAACCCCAACTAGTCTAGAATCGACATGTAGTTGATTAATTATTGAAGTAAATTGTAAAGAATCTATAAGTAAAAAGCTGCTTATAAGAAGTCCTTGTACTATTGGGAACATCACGAAAACATGATTAGCTGATCAGATAAAGAATTCCTATAGCTTCACAGCCACCTAACCTTTATCCCCTAACGGCTAACACCCAGTCCAATCCTTCACTTCCTTCTGCTTGTGGTGATACCAGAGGTACTTGAACTAATCCTAGTTTGCTTCCTCTTCAAGGTAGGTGTAAAGCTATTATTCTTTCTTTTTATTAACTGATTATCACTCTTGTTAGCCCTGGAATTTGATTCTCATCAGGCTCGCTTAGATCAATCAGTTCAAGCAGTGACAAACCTGCCTTCCTGTATGTTTTGACAATCTGCTCAAGTCTATCATGTTCTATTGGGAAAAAGCCAAAACAGCTATACTGGTAACCCTTCTTGTCAATAAAGTCAAAATAAAACGAGGATTCCTCCACTTCTAGCAAAATGCCTTAGTCACCAGTTGTCACTCCTTTTTTTTTAACGAGACTTTACTAAACTCTTTTTAATGGATAAAAGGTCCAATAAAACTCGCAAAGGGGTTTTCAATTTGAAAGTGACAAATAAAGGATTAATCAGGAAAATTTAGAGTCGCCACCTGACAATTGATTCTGGTATGCTAGGCCACCATTTTTAGAACTTAGACTCAAAGTCAAGTTCGTACCAGAGATTTGAGTAAGGGGGTTCATTTGATTCGGGGAGAAGGTATTAGGCATTCCCCGAATCCCGTGGAAATCACGGATGCGTACTCGATTAAGTTGGCTTTTAAAACATTCGAATTGAGATAAAAATAAACACAAAAACAAACAAACACAAAAGGTTCGAGGTTGTTCCCACCTACGGAAGAAAGAAAATAGGACTAAAATACTCGAGATTCGCTTTTGGCCTCCAAATACAATTACTTCGGGGCATTCCCCGGAATGTTAAATACACGAGTCCTTCGGGGCATCCCCGGGTAAATTTAACTAAGGGAACGACCTCTCGCCTCAGAAATTAACAAACGTCCTAGTATTGCCTACCCGAGTGTGATCGGTCTAAACATGCTACTAGCAAACGGTGTAATAAAAATAGGAAAATGAGATCTAAAATGAAGAAAAGAAAAGTTCAGTTCAGGGCCTTGTTCTTTTAACGTTCATTTCAAGTATTTAACCAAACCTGGTCCAAAAAGCAACAAAAGATAAGAAAAAGGTAAAGCGTCACCGCAAATGGGGATCTGCTATCGCAATCCCACATGCGAATCGCATATTGCACGCACAGATCGCAGATCAGAACAGAATCCTGGACGAAAGACAATGTCGAAAATGCGATCCTATATGCGATCGCATAATGTGTTTGCGAGTCGCAGATTGCACAAGGAGGTCGCAAACCAGAGCAGAATTCTGGCGAGGTTCAGTCTCAGGAGTGCGATCTTATTTGCGATCGCGAAACGTGTTTGCGAACCGCAAAACACGAATGCGGTGAGTGATTCAAACCAAGGTTACGATCTACAATTGTTATGTCAAAATATGCGAACCATATATTGGTTATGCGGTCGCATATCCGAATTCCAAAGCAGATTGGTCCGATTTGAGATTGGTTTTTGCTATACGATTCTCATTTAATAAGCTCAGGAAAATGAAAAGGGAAACTTCAGCAGCTGAAACACACGAAATCAAATGCAAATAATAAGCCAACAACACCCTCAAGCGACGAAACGGAATCATAAAACGACAAACACAGGAGCATCAAATAACAATATAAAAAAAATAAAAAATAAAAACTATTGAAAGTGACAGAAACGGGATTAAGCGAGAATCCAAAGATGAACCTGAGTGAGAGTTTGTAATTGCCTTTTGCTAGAATCACTTCAAGTGAGTACAACGATGCGAGATCGAGAGAGAATCAATTCCACAGCAGGAACCACGAACCGCTGAACTCGACCTCACTGAACTTCAAGCAGAAACTTAAATCGGCAACTAGAGAGTTCCTTCAAACTTTGGTTTTTGCAATCGACATTAAAATCGGAAAGATAAAACAGAAAAAAGGGCAAAAGCAATGTACCTCTGGGTGTTTTTGTTGTTTTATGGATTTTCAGAGAACTAAAACAAGAAAAGAATGCTTAAAGCATTCTCACACCATTGTTCCTCTCCATTTTTTCTTTCCTGATTTCTCTCTCTTTAGAACCCTCTTCTTTTCTTCTCCCCCAACTCTCTCTTCTCTTGCTCTCCAAGATAACTCCCTCTAGAAGAATCCCTAAATCTGTTGGTAATGAGTGAGGATCCTGGAGAATGGAGTGTGTGCGTGAGAGAATCCTTTTTGTCAGAGTCCGTTATTCATACGTGGCAGAGAGGGAAAGAGTGGGCTAGATTATTGGGTTGAAATTTTTGGGCTTTTATCCTGGGACCTCAAAAGTTTACAAAACTTGGGCTGGGAATAAAGCTGAAAGCCAACTTAAAGGTCCAAAAATAAGACTTTTGATAATAATGTTAAAAACAAAAATTGGGACTATATTTTGTATTTTTCAATTTTTTTCCTAAGACAGAATTAAATTTAACAATAAAGGGAATTCCTACAGAAATAAGCTTCAATAATTGTTTTAAAAGTACTATGACTATTAGAGGTGATTTTGACGCGTGGTTAAAAAATTACATGTCTACAGCTGCCCCTCTTTGACGGGAAACATAGAGTGTTTTCAGACAAAGAACAGCAAGACATGTTTTTTATCCGACCTCTGCTTGGTGAAATCAAAACTGAAGGAAAGGGGATGTGACCGAGCCCTGGTATTTGAGCTGCCTACATATCCTTGGTTACAAAGGAATCAGGCCACGTGTAGTTCGCAAGTGAGAAGGGCAATGGAGCATCGAGGTGGAGAGTCGATTGGAGTTCCGTCGAAGTTCCGGTTCGCGGTCTCTGCCATTACATCAAAAATAAACGAAAGATTACATCAGAAGCAAAAGAAAATACAAGATTCTATTTACTTCTTGTCTTGAATCTTCCTTGAATTTCTACTCGATCCTCAATACAGAATTGAAAAAGGCGGACCCTGTTCTTCAGGCGGGCTCCTAATGTTTCTTATATTTGTGGATTTGAAGTGACTCTGAAATGAATTCCCTCGTTTTCCAGGTGGACGCCTGATTGCGAAACTTAAAACGTATTCCCTCGTTATCCAGGTGGGTGCCTGATTGCTAAAACTTGAATGTTTTCCCTTGTTATCCAGATGGGTGCCTGATTGCTAAAACTTCGTTATCCAGGTGGGCGCCTGATTGCTAAAACTTGAATGTGTTCCCTCGTTATCCAGGTGGGCACCTGATGTTACAATAAAGCAAACAAAACAAAATAAACTTTTCTGCCCCAGTTTGGAACCTGGGCATATCTGCGGAGATTAATCGAATTATATTACCTAAAAACTTCTAAGAATTTAAAAGCTAAATCCATTATCCAGGAGGGTCCTGAAAATTCAAAACTAAATCCCATTATCTAGGAGGGTCCTGAGAAATTTCAAAACTAAATCCCATTATCCAGGAGGGTCCTGAGAAATTTAAAAACTAATTCCCATTATCCAGGAGGCACCTGAGAAATTTAAAGCTAAGTCTCATTGTCCAGGAGGGTCCTGAGCAATTTTAAAACTAATTCTCATTATTCAGGAGGGTCCTGAGAAATTCAAAGCTAATTCCCATTTTTCAGGAGGGTCCTGAGAAATTCAAAACTAATTCCCATTATCCAGGTGGGTCCTGAGAAATTTAATGCTAATTTCCATTATCCAGGAGGGTCCTGAGAAATTCAAAGCTAATTCCCATTATCCAGGAGGATCCTGAGAAATTCAAAACTAATTCCCATTATTCAGGAGGGTCCTGAGAAGTTCAAAACTAATTCCCATTATCCAGGAGGGTCCTGAGAAATTTAAGCTAATTCCCATTATCCAGGAGGGTCCTAAGAAATTCAAAACTAATTCCCATTATCCAGGAGGGTCCTGAGAAATTTAAAGCTAATTCCCATTATCCAGGAGGGTCCTCATAAAATTTAAATATATCTCATTATACAAGAGGGTCCTGAAAAATTTAAAACTAATTCCCATTATCCAGGAGGGTCCTGATAAAATTTAAATAAATCCCATTATACAGGAGGGTCCTGAAAAGCCGAAAATGAATTTACCTGAGCCATGCTCTCTGCTTGGTGAATTCTTGAATAGAAACTTTTGCCTCCCGAGCCATGTCTTCTTCACAAGAGGGCTTTGTGGATTGACAAATTTTCATGTTTCCTGTTTCAGATAAATAAAATCTTGTTAGTTTGAAAAATGTGGTGGTTAGTTTGTGGCGTCATTGCTGGGGGTCTGCTTCTGCTGACGGCCATGCTTCATCCTGATCAGCTGCTTTGAGCAAGCAAAGAGTTGTTTGACCTTTGATTGGGATCGGATCGTACAATCTCTGAATGATCCAAATCTCTTACCCTTACATGTTGCATTGCATTTTCATTCTGGACGTTGCTGCGTCCTTGTATTTTCTCAAAACTCAAGAATCACCTTATTGCCTAAACTTCGGTTATCTGCATACCGCTCATTCTAAATTATGCCCCTTGTGATATGCTAGGTCGAGTTCAGCTTTGTGCAATTTAAAAGCTGGTAGTAAGCTTTGAAATCCTTTTCTGCTTATTCAGCATGGGCTAATTCGAAGGAAACTCATAAAGATAGACTCAAAAAGTAAAGTGTAATGATTTTTGACAAAAGGAAACGAAGGAAAATTTTGAACACAGATGATTATGTGAAGGAATTTTTAGAGAAGGAAGACTTGTCTAGGGAAAGCGGCCGGCTCCAATGATCACGACATGCATTGCGGACTGATCAGCCTAGTTCCTCCAACCAATCATATTCGGCTTGTGGCATGACTCCATACCTCGTAAACCGGCTTTCACTGATCCCATTTCTCTGTAAAGTTGCGAGCCCACTTGACTGGTAGTGTCCCGAAAGTTTTCAACAACAAGCTTCTCTCATTTGTTTAACTTTCACCTCACCATCGCCTTATGGTGCCCATGAGGGTTTTCACCAATAAGACTCTTATTTTGAATTTTCTCTCATCTCACCATCGTCTTATGGTGCCCGTAAGGGTTTTCACCTATAAGACTCTCTCATTTTAAAATTTCTCTTATCTCACCGTCGCCTTATGGTGCCCGTAAGGGTTTTCACCTATAAGACTCTCTCATTTTAAAACTTCTCTCCTCTCGTAAATGGAGTGTTGCCCCTGAAGCAAGTCATGTCTCTATCTTGCTTGAACCGGCATCCTCAAAGATTGATCGGAAGGTCTTTCTTTTGGACCGTAATGTAGGCTTTTGGACAAGGTTAGAAGGAAAGGATGGCATGAAGGCTCAAAATAATTCAAGATGAAATAGGGGTAAACATTACAACTTTTGGAATCAGATTTTTCGAATCCCAGTTTCTTTGGGGGCTGGGGAAATTTTAATTTTTATTTTGGTGAGACTGAACCCTAAGGCTGCCTACGTATCCTTGAAAGGAATCAGGTCAATCGTAGTTCAAACATTTTCCCTTTTCCTTTTGTTTGTTTATTTCTTTCTTCTTCTCTTTTTTTCTTTTTCCTCCTTTTTTTTTTCTTCTTCTTTTTCTCTCTTTTTCTTTTTTTTTTCTTTTCTTTTCTTTCTTTTTCTACTACTGATTCTAAAAGAGGGATATGAAAGAAAATAAATAAGGCTCAAAAGGGGTAGCGAAGGATGAAAGTGTTTGGGTAGCGGAATAAAACGCCTTCGTCATTTCAAACTTCGAACATGCCAAGTTCAAAAATACAATTGAAAAATGAGCAAAGAAATCATACATAATACCTTTTAACTGCATCAGAATTGATAGCCATATCTGCACATTTGCCTTCCATGTCTTTTAAATGCAAGGCACCATTAGGCAACACTCTCATCACGACGAATGTTCCATGCCAGTTTGGGGCGAATTTTCCTTTGGCTTCCATCTGATGAGAAAGAATGCGTTTCAATACCATTTGACCCACTTCAAATTTTCCGGGACGCACCTTTTTGTTGTATGCTCTAGCCATCCTCTTCTGATACAGTTGGCCATGACATACTGCAGCCAATCTTTTTTCATCAATTAGACTCAACTGTTCGAGCCGGGTTTTGACCCACTCGTTATCATCAATTTCGGCTTCTGAAATGATCCGAAGAGATGGAATCTCAACTTCCGCAGGTATAACTGCCTCAGTTCCGTATATCAGCAGATAAGGAGTTGCACCTACTGACGTGCGAACAGTAGTGCGATAACCCAATAATGCAAAAAGTAACTTTTCGTGCCACTGCCGAGAGCCCTTAACCATCTTACGAAGTATCTTCTTTAGGTTTTTGTTGGCAGCCTCGACAGCTCCATTTGCCTTGGGACGATACGGAGTAGAGTTCCGATGCATAATCTTGAACTGTTGGCATACCTTTTTCATCAAATGACTGTTGAGATTAGCAACATTGTTTGTGATGATCACCTTGGGAATTTCGAACCGACAAATGATGTTTGAATGAACAAAATCCACCACTGCCTTCTTGGTTACGGACTTGAAAGTTACCGCTTCGACCCACTTGGTAAAGTAATCAATGGCTACCAGAATGAACCTATGCCCGTTTGACACTGTCGGCTCAATCGGCCCAATAACATCCATGCCCCAAGCAACAAAGGGCCAAGGTGCAGACATTGTGTGCAACTCAGACGGGGGAGAATGATCAAATCACTATGTACCTGGCATTGATGACACTTGCGAACAAAACTGATACAATCCCGTTCCATGGTGAGCCAATAATAGCCTGCTCGAAGTATCTTCTTTGCCAATACATACCCGTTTATATGTGGACCGCAAACTCCAGAATGTACTTCGGTCATGATAATTGAAGCCTCTTTAGCATCTACGCACCTCAGCAATCCTAAATTCGGAGTCCTTTTGTATAAGATTCCTCTGTTCAAGAAAAATCCACTGGCCAGACGTCGAATGGTTCTCTTTTGGTCACTTGTAGCATATACCGAATATACCCCTGACCTGATGTATTCCTTGATATCATGGAACCAAGGTTCGCCATCGATTTCTTCTTCCACCACATTACAATAGGCATGTTGATCACGAACTAAGATATTTATGGGGTCGACGTAGACCTTGTCTGGATGATGTAACATTGATGCTAAGGTAGCCAAGGCATCAGCAATCTCATTATGAATCCTAGGAATATGTCTAAATTCAACAGACCTGAAGCGTTGACAAAGATCATGCAAGTACTGTCGGTAAGGTATGAGCTTCAAATCTCGAGTTTCCCATTCTCCTTGAATCTGGTGGACCAACAGATCTGATTCTCCCAGAACAAGTATCTCCTGGACCCCCATGTCAATAGCTAACCTCAGACCCATAATGCATGCTTCGTACTCAGCCATGTTGTTGGTTCACTAAAATCAAAGTTGGGCTGTTACAGGGTAGTGTTGGCCTGTTTCAGAGATAAGTAC
This sequence comes from Nicotiana obtusifolia, assembly GCA_002018475.1. Taxonomy (NCBI): domain Eukaryota; kingdom Viridiplantae; phylum Streptophyta; class Magnoliopsida; order Solanales; family Solanaceae; genus Nicotiana; species Nicotiana obtusifolia. Next base: position 39,491 of record MCJB01049939.1, read on the forward strand.
AACCCCTATTCCGACCCCTTTCATGTTAGCAGCTCCATCGAAGAAAAGTTTCCAACCTGGCTTTTCATCATGGTCAACCTTATCAATACACATGACCTCTTCGTCAGGAAAGTAGGTCTTCAATGGCTCATATTCATCATCCACCGGATTCCGGCCAAGTGGTCGGCCAAGGCTTGGGCTTTCATCGCGGTCCGAGTCACATAGATGATATCAAATTCTGTAAGTAAAATCTGCCATTTTGCAAGTCTTCCCGTGGGCATAGGCTTCTGAAAGATATACTTTAGAGGATCCATGCGAGAAATGAGGTAAGTGGTGTGGGATGACAGATAACCTCATAGGGAGTGAACTTTTTGCTAAGATAGTAGATTGCTTGCTCCTTCTTTCCTGTGATATCATGTTGACCCAACACGCAACCAAAAGAATTGTCAAAGACTGTCAAATAAAGAATTAGAGGTCTTCCCGGCTCTGGTGGGACCAGCACTGTTGGATTCGACAGGTACCTCTTGATTTTATCAAATGCCTCTTGACATTCGTCAGTCCACTTGACTGCAGCATTCTTCTTCAGCATCTTAAAGATGGGCTCACAGAGCAATAAACCTGCTGATGTAATTTAACCTTCCAAGTAGGCTCATCACTTTTGTTTTGTTCCTTGGGGGTGGTAATTCTTGAATAGCTTTGATCTTTGACGGATCTAACTCAATACCGCGTCGACTAACCACGAATCCCAGCAATTTACCGGACGGGACACCAAATGCACATTTTGCTGGATTGAGCTTGAGATTGTACCTGCGGAGCCTTTGGAAAAACTTTCTCAGGTCCTTGACATGGTTAGACTGCTTCTTTGACTTTATGATCATATCATCTACATAAACCTCGATCTCCCTATGTATCATGTCATGGAACATGGTGGTCATTGCCCTCACGTAAGTTGCCCCAGCATTCTTCAAACCAAAGGCATTACCCGATAACAATACATTCCCCATGGCGTGATGAATGATGTTTTTTCTGCATCTTCCTCGTCCATCAAGATCTGATGATATCCCGCGTAACAGTCCACAAAAGAACCAATCTCATGCTTGGCACGATTGTCGATCAGAATATGAATGTTCGGCTATGGGAAATCATCCTTTGGGCTTGCTTTGTTAAGGTCACGGTAATCAACACAGACACGCGCTCCGAGACTTGTTGCAGAAAGAATTGACCGGGCAATGCATATGATGACAGTTATAAAGCGATAAACACATAAAGCAAAAATTGTAAACACATAAACAACTAGCAGATAACAAAATATGAAAGCATAATAAAAATTAAACAAAGCTAACGAAAAAGCATAGAAACTCAACCAAACATTTTAAAAGCCAACAAATCGAGTAATAGCTCGAACCCGCAAAATGAAGAATTCCCCAGCAGAGTCGCCAGAGCTGTCACTCCTCCTTTTTTTTCGAACGAGACTTTACTAAACCCTTTTTAATGGATAAAAGGTACAATAAAACTCGCAAAAGGGTTTTCAATTTAAAAGTGACAAAATAGAGGATTAATCAGGAAAATTTGGAGTCGCCACCTGACAATTGGTTCTGGTATGCTAGGCCACCATTTTTAGAACTTAGACTCAAAGCCAAGTTCGTACCAGAGATTTAGGTAAGGGGATTCATTTGATTTGGGGAGAAGGTGTTAAGCATTCCCCGAATCCCGTGGAAATCACGGTTGCATACTCGATTTAGTTGGCTTTTAAGACATTCGAATTGAGATAAAAATAAACACAGAAACAAACAAACACAAAAGATTCGAGGTTGTTCCCACCTACGGAAGAAAGAAAATAGGACTAAAATACTCGAGATTCGCTTTTGGCCTCCAAATACAATTACTTCGGGGCATTCCCCGGAATGTTAAATACACGAGTCCTTCGGGGCATCCCCGGGTAAATTTAACTAAGGGAATGACCTCTCGTCTCAGAAATTAACAAACGTCCTAGTATTGTCTACCCGAGTGTGATCGGCCTAAACATGCTACTAGCGAACGGTGTAATAAAAATAGGAAAATGAGATCTAAAATGAAGAAAAGAAAAGTTCAGTTCAGGGCCTGGTTCTTTTTAACGTTCATTTCAAGTATTTAACCAAACCCGATCCAAAAAGCAACAAAAGATAAGAAAAAGGTAAAGCGTCACCGCAAATGGGGATATGCTATCGCAAATCTCACATGCGAATCGCATATTGCACGCACAGATCGCAGATCAGAACAGAATCCTGGACGAAAGACGATGTCGGAAATGCGATCCTATATGCGACCGCATAATGTGTTTGCGAGTCGCAGATTGCACAAGGAGGTCGCAAACCGTAGCAGAATTCTGGGCGAGGTTCAGTGTCAGGAGTGCGATCTTATTTGCGATCGCGAAACGTGTTTGCGAACCGCAAAACACGAATGCGGTGAGTGATTCAAACCAAGGTTACGATCTGCGATTGTTATGTCAAAATATGCGAACCATATATTGGTTATGCGGTCGCATATCCGAATTCCAAAGCAGATTGGTCCGATTTGAGATTGGTTTTTGCTATACGATTCTCATTTAATAAGCTCAGGAAAATGAAAAGGGAAACTTCAGTCTCCGAAACACACGAATCAAATGCAAATAATAAGCCAACAACACCCTCAAGCGACGAAACGGAATCATAAAACGACAAACACAGAAGCATCAAATAACAATATAAAAAAAATAAAAAATAAAAACTATTGAAAGTGACAGAAACGGGATTAAGCGAGAATCAAAAGATGAACCTGAGTGCGAGTTTGTAATTGCCTTTTGCTAGAATCACTTCAAGCGAGTACAACGATGCGAGATCGAGAGAGAATAAATTCCACAGCAGGAACCACGAACCGCTGAACTCGACCTCACTGAACT
>MCJB01049939.1:42406-57115 GCA_002018475.1 Nicotiana obtusifolia
AAATCGGCAACTAGAGAGTTCCTTCAAACTTTGGTTTTTGCAATCGACATTAAAATCGGAAAGATAAAACAGAAAAAAGGGCAAAAGCAATGTACCTCTGGGTGTTTTTGTTGTTTTATGGATTTTCAGAGAACTAAAACAAGAAAAGAATGCTTAAAGCATTCTCACACCATTGTTCCTCTCCATTTTTTCTTTCCTGATTTCTCTCTCTTTAGAACCCTCTTCTTTTCTTCTCCCCCAACTCTCTCTTCTCTTGCTCTCCAAGATAACTCCCTCTAGAAGAATCCCTAAATCTGTTGGTAATGAGTGAGGATCCTGGAGAATGGAGAGTGTGTGCGTGAGAGAATCCTTTTTGTCAGAGTCCGTTATTCATACGTGGCAGAGAGGGAAAGAGTGGGCTAGATTATTGGGTTGAAATTTTTGGGCTTTTATTCTGGGACCTCAAAAGTTTACAAAACTTGGGCTGGGAATAAAGCTGAAAGCCAACTTAAAGGTCCAAAAATAAGACTTTTGATAATAATGTTAAAAACAAAAATTGGGACTATATTTTGTATTTTTCAATTTTGTTCCTAAGACAGAATTAAATTTAACAATAAAGGGAATTCCTACAAAAATAAGCTCCAATAATTATTTTAAAAGTACTATGACTATTAGAGGTGATTTCGACGCGTGGGTAAAAAATTACATGTCTACACCAGTCACAGGCCGTAGGGATGCAGAGATAAGTGTATGATGCATGGCATACTAAACCAACTAGAAAGATATGACTTGTTAAATATTGAATTACAACTAAAGTAGACCATCAAATTGGATTATGAAGGGGCGTTATTTACAACTGCAGCACCAACTAGATAGCTTAGTGCTAAACAGCCCCGCGGTCTTCTGACTAGAGCATCAAGTTTGTGTAACCCATCCAAAGTTGGTCATTGACATGATTAAGATTTTTCAGAATGGATTAAATCCAAATTAATCCATCAAATTTTGGGCCAAAATAACCTAAAAGAATGCAACCAAATGATTAGTTCGCAACTCTCTAATATGGCTAAGATGATACTTCTCTCCGTTTCACTTTATGCGAAGGTGCTTGACAAAGCACGAAGTTTAAGAAAGATAGAGCCTTTTGAAAATTGTCGTCTTACCCCTTAAATATGCTATGGCATTTTTGTGGTTATAAAATCATGTCTCAAAGGTAAAATGAGAAATTTAAAATTACCATCTCTTTTCTAACTATAAAAAGGTATCATTCTTTTTGGAAAAGATTAAAAATGAAAAGCATCACATAAAAATGCACAGAGGGAGAAATTTCCTAACTAAAAAACACAGAGATATATAAACGAATCGAGAGAAAAAATTATTTGACCAAATTGTAACCGTCCACTTGTAGATTCAGAACACAAGAGATATATAAACGAATCGAGAGAAAAAATTATTTGACCAAATTGTAACCGTCCACTTGTAGATTCAGAATTTCTTCGGTCCAAAGCCCAATTAGCATCACTATTACATTCCAAAATAGAAGATGTACATTTGTAATGCAAACCATAGTTTAAAGTATGCTTCAAATAATTCATTATTTTACTAATGCTTTTCCAATGCTCATGACTATGATTACAAGAAAATCTACTAAGGATACCAACAACACATGCAATGTCTTGTTTAGCCTAACTCAAAACATCAAATTACCAATTATTCACTCTTCTTGATTAACCGGATCATTAACATTAGGCTCAGGGCACTAAGTTAGTGTGAGGATTAAGAGGAGTTTTACTTGGTTTCCGGTCAGAATGATTTGAATTTTCTAAAGTATTTTCTCATTATAAAACGATTGTGTGAGAATATCAATTTCTTTTCTAACTACTTTAACTCCTAGTATACATCAACAGGACCTAAACATGAATTTGCATTAGATATTGCTCAGTTTCATAAACACATGCTATGTTAGATCCAAATAAGCAACTCATAATATATAAAGATGTAAGAACTTTATAATCATGTGTGTGTTTTTGCCTTCACAGAAAACACACTCTTCTACTTTACCACACTTAAAGCCAATATAGTTAATCTAAATTTTTCATACCATTATCTTGTCTCTTGGTTAAGACCATATAAAGATTACCTGAGCTTTCATACTTTGTATTCTTCTCATATCACCACATTACCTTCAGGTTGTTGAATATAAAAATTTCATCTAACTCACCATTGAGAAATGTCATTTTGGCATCCATTTGCGGAGCTTCTTCTTTTTGGCTATAACCTTTTGCAACTAGTATTACTTTATAACTACCTACACTCCCATCAGCTTGAAGTTTTAGAACCCATTTACAACCAATTGCCGAAGTATTAGGAGGAAACTTTGTCAAAGTCCAAGTGTTATGATCATAAATTGATATAACCTCAGCATCAACTTCATTGTATGTCTTGAAGACATTTTTACATGGAGTGAGATGGACTGCTACTCCTCTTTTTTATCCACCATATGAATTTAGGTAAGAACGACCACCATGTTATCATCTTCGTCCATGGAATTGGCTTCTTCTCTCTTACCTTTGAAAAGTTTACAAACTCTAACCAAATGCCCGTTTTACCAAATTTAAAGCACAGTTCTCTTTTCTTCTTAGTAATTCTGCTCTTGGATTCAAATCATTTTTCTTTTTATTTGAAAAAGTCTAGTTTCCATTGTGAAAACCGTTGACCTTGGATTTAAAAGATATAAAGGTGGAATCTTCTAAATTGTGCACTTTGACCTTTTCATTATTAACAAATATATCTCTATTCCTAGCTTCATTCTCAATTTGTGTTGAAGTAGTTGATCCAAGTTCAAAGGCTTACTTATGCTTAAATTTCATTTGGTAATCTTTCCATGAAGGGGGAAGTTAAGTTTACCAATAATTATAGATACTGCAAAAGTTTCAGAATAATAGGAGTAATAGATACTTGTTTTTCATAAACTGGAAGCCTAAGCTAATGAAATCAGTTAGTTCATACAAAAACCAATGTTTTTCCCTTGTTAAATTATATCCAGGCATGACTCCTCTTCCTTAATATCCAACTTTTTAACTAAATGTCACAAATCTAAAGAAACTAGACATTTTGAGAAAGAAGTCAAGAGTAGATCGTGTGAGTCATTACACAAAAAGAGTAAAATGCACCAGGAGCACACAACTGTAACTAACATACTTTTCAGCAACAATTATTTACAGAAAAAATACTCAAATTAACACACTTTTTTTAGTCATTTGTTTTGATGGTTTAATAGATACTTAAATCAACAATGATATAGTCAGAAAAAGGAAGGAGAGGATAAGGGGAAGGAGGAAAAATTAGAGCATCCAGTGTAAACCAGAACAGCAGAAAAGGATGAATGCCGGATAAGAACAGAAAAAACAAAGGGGCTAATAAGAAGAGTGTCGATGCCATGGGCAGACAGGGAATTTCCGAGGAAGAAGAGAGGACGAAATGCAGAAGCAGTGAATAAGAGAAAACAGGACGTACCAAAGAAAGAAAAAGAAAGCGGAAGAAGAAGTTGCTGACGCAGTAGCTTGAATGCAGGATCCTACGAAAGAACAGAAAGGCAACAAATGATTAATGAAGAATAGGTAAACAAGAAGATACTCACACATGGAGAAGGAAAAGAAAATCAGAGGGAGAGAAAAAGCCGCTTGGATCCATAGAATCACTAGTGGTCTGCTAGGAAGGAAGAACATGAATAAGGGGCAGATAGGCAAGGAAGCACGCGCCTGAGAGAGAGAGAGAGAGAGAGAGAGTAAGCCAGCGTGGATACCGAAAATGAGGAGGTGCTGCAGGAGCAGCAAAGCGACAATGAGAAAAGGGGAGCTGACAGGAGAAGAAAAGGAAAGGGGAAAAGAGAGGAATGAGAGGCTGGGAACGGAAGCCAATAATAGGTCACTGCTGACATGTCAGCATGGGGAAGAATAGAAAGAAAAGAAAGAGTTAAATTGGGTGATAGCTTCGGTTTACTATGTTCTTCTTTAATCATTTCTATTGACCAAAAAAAAATTAAAAAAATAGAGAGAGTGATCAGGCAAACCAAAAAGTATGGAAACGGGAAACCAAAAAGTAAAATGTAAGTCAAGATTGAAGCAGCTACTAAGTCATAGCATATAACATAACAGATGTAGAATAACCCAACTCAGGCATGCATACATATATAGCATTAATAAAAGCGTATAAGAAAGAAAATGAATCAACAGAATAAACATAAGGAAAATAGCCTGGTACTCGGAAGACATACAAATGAGATATTGTTATTTTGAATGAAAAAGAGAACATAAATGATAGTATGAATTAATTAAATGTTGCTTCATTTCCAAACATGAGGAAAAAAAAACAAACCTGTGTATTACTGCATTGATAAAAGATCAAGAGCACCATCGAGAGCTTTAAATCAATGCTTGAGTTGGCACGCGTTCCATCTTCTTCTCCTCTATTTTCTTTTGCTGACCTGATTGCTCTTGTAGTATTTTCCAGTTTCATATCTTTGAAGGTTGAATACATCAGCCAAGCATTTTGGTATTGCTTGAAGCTTTGAAAAGATATAAGAACAAGCTGCTTTAGCCCACAAAGTTGCAATTCGAAGCCCTTGAGTTTTTTCAAGTTTGTCCTTCAATCTACAAAACTATGGACACCATCAATGAATCCCATTAATACATTCTCTTTCAACTCTAAGACTTCAAAGAAATCGATTTCTTCCACTTTAGTCAGTTTGCTCCACTCCAACTGGGCACCATAAAGGGTCAGGTTCATCTGAATCTCCAGAAGTATGAACAACCAAGGCCACTGAATCATGTTAACCACTCGGCAAGAAGATATGTCAACTTATTGCAATGCAAATATTAATTAGCTAAAGTATCTAGAAGATGATTAAAGTTGGATTTTGCTTTTAAAAAAGGTTTTCAAGTTTGAAAGTTGCTCAAATATTGAGTTAGAAGAACAAGGAAAAATATGATGGAGTACCTGAGCTTGTAACTCCACTATATTTTTCAGAATAAGTGGTAGTCCACTATATTTTTCAGTTCCGATTTTTCCTTGTTCTTGCAACTCATTACTTGAGTGCAACTTTTAGACCTGAAAACTTTATTTTAACAAAATTCAGCTTTCATCATCTTCTGAAAAACTTTCTTACGGAGATTTGCATTAAAATAAGTTGTGACATTTTCTTGCCGAGCGGTTACCATGATCATAAGGTTATTCATACTTTTCAAAACCCTGAGGAAGCTGACCTTCTCAGGAACCAGAGGGGAGCAAGCTAACTAATGTAAGAGAAATCAATGTCCTTGAAGTCCTAAAGTTGAAAGAAAATGCATTCATAGAAGCCAGAGTGTCTTAGTCTTGTGGATTGAAGGACAAACTTGAAACCTAGAGGGCTTAAAATCGCAACTTTCCTGGGTTAAAACACCTAGATCTTATATCTTATTGCAAACTTGAAGCAGTCCCAGAAATCTTAGCTAATATATCAAATATTCAAGATATAAATTGAAAAATACTACAAAAGCATTCAGATCAGTATGGCACATTTCTTGCCGAGTGGTTACCATGATCCTATGGTCTCGGTCGTTCATACTTCCTAATTAGCAGTATTGATAAATGAGTGATAAGCCCCTTGAGAACAAGAACTGGCTAAATACGATTGTAAACCAGTAAAAAGAAAACAGAGCAAACCACAACATCATCATTTGATCAATCACTCATTTTGTCTTTGAACCAAACATAAAAATTAGACTTTCTATAACACAGAGGTCTTCGAATTTTGTTGTCTAAACACATGGAGTTCAGATTAAACTACAAATAATCTACTCATGACAATATCACTTTCATGTTCAATTACTGTGAATAAAACAGGAAAACAGGACTGACAGAGATAATAAAGATTTAATTCACCATCACCTGAATTACCAAACTAAAAATTAAGTTCAGAATTGACACAAATAATCAGTTGTACATGTTGCCAGCGAACCAACTATTTTGAAAGCATAGATTATGCCAAACATACTTGCACATCAAACAAATGAACCCAACAATTTAGTAAAGCCTTAAAGCATCCAGTTCATGTTTAAATCAAAAAAAGACAAGTAGAAACCCTCGCACTGCCTATCAGATGAATGTCTCAACTATTCAAAAGACGAACCCAGAGGCAAAGTCTCCGCTAACGCAACTAAACCTCAGACAATTTCTTCAATTCATCTCTACAATCTCATTAAACCTCACAAACTCTTTATTATTTCAGGAGTCAGTTTACATTATTTGAGCCCACCCACCACCTTTAAATTTATTCTTTGGGCCAAGATCAATTCAAATCAACGCCAACTCTTCTTCTGTCTCAAAACTTGGCCCAACAGATCTCTTGTTGTTCTCCACCACATGGCCCATTTCAAATTCTCCAACTCAAGTTTATGAAATTCCCAAATTCTTTTAGAAGCTTCATGCATCAATCTATCAACGGTCTTAATATCGAATCAAATAAACAGGAAATCATCAACACTACAATTGAAGACACAACATTTCCAAGTGAACATGAGGAAGCATTTGATATGTATGAACAAATCATGATACCAGCACCTGTTGGAACAACTTTGACCCTAGAATTTCACCAAGAAATGGGCTTTGGGCCCCAATCAAATTTCAAAAATTTCTTGCTCTCACCTGTGACACTTGAAAAAAAAAACTAAGAAGGTTCAGGACTACTATACTTCAAGACCACTTGCAGTATAAAATACAAACCTAACCTCTACCGTGTGAGGTAGAAAAATATGACTTAATTGACAATTGAATTTACCTTATGACACCTGTTGCTAATAAAACCTATTCTAATCAATTGTCCCTAAAAAACAAAGAGCAATTGATTAAAGGACAATCCATCTTCTCATTTTATTTCCACAAGCCTATACGTAAAAAATTCCTCTTCGGCTCAACAAAAATCACAATTCTTAATTAAAAGCCCAAAATCTATTTATTCTCTAATTCAGAGACTCTCAAAATTAAACTCATAAAAAGCCCAGTAGAACTGCATGTCATTAAACCCATAAGCAAAAAAAAGTCAATTCGAACCCTGATTTTAATCTTCATGCAACCCCATACAATTGCTTAACTCATTTCACCAAATACTCTGCATCTAAAACGGTATTTTGAACAAAACATTCTTAACCTGGACTAAATATGCAGGAACGTCAATTAATTAACTATCAAAGCCCTGATTGCCCTCAAATTCAGACCCCTCGCATAACTAGAACACTGAGTTATTGCAAGATAACTGTAAGAAATATTTGCAATTTAAATCTGCACAATGACTTGGAACCTTTATTAATTGCTATAATCCTCAATGTAGTGATAAAGACAGACTGCTTTGATAATTTCTAGAGCAGATATGCCCCGGTTAAGAGGTGTGAGCAGTTGGCTCTGGTAGGTATGAGAAGGGGTAGAGGGCGGCCTAAGAAGTATTGGGCAAGGTGATCAGGCAGGACATGAAGCAGCTTCAGATTTCCGAGGATATGGCCCTTGATAGGAAGGTGCAAGGTCGAGCATTAGGGTTGCAGGTTAGGGAGTAGTCGAGCGTTTTTCATCGTTGCATTGGCTAGTCCGATAGTGTTTTGCCTAGGACTGCTAGCTTTTTGTTGTTGTTATTGTTATTATTATTATTATTATTATTATTATTATTATTATTATTATTATTGCCCTTCCATTTATTTGCTATCTCTTAAGATGCTGATATTATTTTTCTGGTTTCTATTGTTGTTACGGATCTATAGTCTCTCAGCCGAGGGTCTCCCGAAAACAGCCTCTGTCCCCTCTGGGATAGGGATAAGGTCTGCGTACACCCAGACCCTACTAGTGGGATTCTATTGGGTTGTTGTTGTTGTTGAAATGGACAGATATGCTAAAGGGGTCGTGTAATCAGCAGCAACCTACAACACATGGATACCCTGAAACGGACTAAAGACTTTACTAATTCAATACCAGACTAAGATTGAACCAAAACACTACGAGAATGAAACTGACAATTTTAAAAGCTAGGTTTCAACTCTATTAATTTAATACCAGACTTAGATCCATGCCCTATTCATGTGAGAACACTCGAAACAAACTCGAAACAAGGATTAAACTAATCTACAGAATGACATAGAGCTGTCAAATTAACATCAATCCCTTCTTGGGCCCAAAGACTGATGCCCAAAATAGCAAATACTCTGAATTATTCTTAAACACGCTTGGACAGTGAACTAGGGGGACTAGGAGGCTGGTATCATGCTTTAATTCAAAGAAAACGCCACACAAAGTGATAAACAGAGAGGAGGGAGGAATGGACCTTACCAAAAAAATCGATTAATAGAAAAGAATCCCAGCAATGCCGGAAATTTCAAGTTGCGATAGGCACTTGGAAAAGAAATCACGATCAGAGCCTCCGTTTTCTAATCGGAATCCATCTCAGAATCAGATTTCAACCTTTTTTGTGTATTTCGTTTCTCAATGTACAAGAGTAGTTATACAAGAAAAGGTGTACCCGCCTAGTTGCGTATATACCCAGGAAAAACAAAATATAGAAAGAAACAAAAATAGCTAAGGCTGATACTATGATGCCACGTACGAGTAATAAAAATTCTGGAACACATCGGCTGTCATTTATTGGGAAGATGTAATCTCGTTCGTCCATTGCTGTTTTGAACGGCCCATGTGGTTCCACGTGGATCGATTAAACTTGGAACTAAGACCGAGTTAGAACATAATTTTGACTCATAGAAGCTGTCTCTAACTTCTCTCTTCAATCCTCCATGAGAGCAGACTTAACATCCTTTTTAAGTCGTACGAACAGAACAAATATTTTTGTAAGAGTTCCAATACCTTGAATGGAACCGTAATGTATTTGGCTTGTGGTGTTCCTCTTATTATCATTAACTCTGGTTATAGTCGAACACCAATTTCTTCCAGATTCAAACTAGTGCTCAATCTTGAAGAACATGAAAGAGCTTAGTTTATCGAAACAAGTGACCGTCTTACTCTTATTTATGTGAATCCTAAGTAGTGCATCGGGGGCTATTCACTATCTGTTCCTTTGTTCTGCTGATTGACATCTACAATCTAACTAAGCTCTTACATGTTTGACAGCTGCTTTGGATAATTTTACTGGCTTCGTTTGGATAACAATGTACTCCTAGCTTTGTTACAGGGAAGCATTTAGCGGAGCATTGTAGAAAAGAGTACCCAAAGGTGCCAAATTTCATCTTATGGATCACAGCAGAAATAGCTATTGTGGCTTGTGACATTCCTGAGGGTAAGGGGTTCCCCAAATTTGACATAATGTGAACTTCAAATCTTTCTTGATACAAATTCATCAGTTGACCTTTTACTTTTTTTAGCGTGCTTATTACTAGTCAGCAGGTTTACTATAGTCCTGCCTGTTCATTCCTGAGGGTAAGGGGTTCCCCAAATTTGATATAATGTGAACTTCAAATCTTTCTTGATACAAATTCATCAGTTGACCTTTTACTTTTCTTAGCGTGCTTATTACTAGTCAGCAGGTTTACTATAGTCCTGCCTGTTCCACTTTGATTAATAACAATTTTGCTTATCGTCATTAATTATGTGCATGCTTGTATGAGAAAGATTAGAATGCACAAATCTTCAAGAAAAAGAAAGATTCATCTCTCATGCTGAAGTTATTTAAACTCATTCACGTCATAAAGGACCAGTAACTTCAGTTTAATTATCAGTCAATTTATGTGAATGCCAGTCCAATAAAAGAAATAAATTATGATATAGGTGTATTGGGTCGGGTACATTTGTATGAAATCGGGTCGGTTACATCCAAGTGCAAGCGGGTCAAATATAACCTAGGGAAGTCAGAACGGAGATAGCATGCGGCCGAACTTTTCCGGTCCGAGATCAAGAGGTCGGGTACGACAGTTGGGGCAGCCGGGACAACACAAACCGATATAACTGATCGAGGAATACTAAGAGATTAAGGACCGGCCTCGAACCGCATATCTCGCCACTCACCGGATATTTCGCCAGGAGTAATTATCTCAGTCATCATAGCCGTTATACCACGATTTAAGGAGATTCTATCCCGTATTTTGGGGGATTTATCTTGTAATTAGTTATTTACCACATTTAGAACTCTTACTTTGGCCTATAAGAGGCATATTTCGTTAACCATTGGAGGCATCAGATTCTCTCAACTTAAATTATTATTTCTTTAGTTGTTTGATACAACATTCACTGTCCATACGAAGATTCTGTCATTTTCATTATCTTTCTTCTTAGCACAAGATTTCAATTGCTTTCACCATATTGCTATTTAGTATCAAATTAGTTTACGGATCCTTAACACTACGAACAAATTCAATTGTTATCCGGTTTTAAGGGTAAACAGTTTGGCGCCCACCGTGGGGCCAAGGATATTAGTGAACTTTTGATACATTCCTTTTCAAACACAACTTTACACTTGCTCTTTGCAGAAATTTCTATCTTTCAGGTCATAGATTAAGCATGGCACATTCACTTCCAACCAATAACGAAATCAACAACCAAGTTGAAAACAATGCTATACCTGAGCATGAAGCTCCAGTTGATGTCAATTCCCAAATGGCATTTGACGCCGATCAGACACCGGGTGAAAACCGTTCGTCACACAGTGTCCAAGGTGAAAACCGTTCGGGAATTCAGCAGAGCGGGGAAGACGCAATCAGCCTCAAGATGATATTCGACATGTTGCAAGCCCAGCAAGAAGCAATAGCACAACTGCAAAGCCGCACTCAAGACCCGGTTAGAACAGAAAATATTCCCCCGCAGGCGACGCCCGTACAACTTGAACCGGTCTCTACACAACCGAATGAGGGTGGTACGGAAGCCAACTCCGGAATTCTTAAGATGCTGGAAGAATTAACCAAACTGGTCGAGACGGGGGAGAAAAAAATTAAAGCCAACAACAAAAAGGTCGAGACCTATAACTCCGGAGTGGATCAGATACCGGGAGCGCCCCCAGTTTTGAAAGGCTTAGACGCCAAAAGGTTCGTGCAGAAGCCATTCCCGTCCAGTGCCGCTCCGAAGCCGATCCCGAAGAAATTCCGGATGCCCGAAATTCCAAAATACAGCGGGTCCTCGGACCCTAATGAGCACGTGACAGCTTACACTTGTGCAATAAAGGGGAATGATCTCGAAGATGACGAGATTGAGTCTGTTCTCCTGAAGAAATTTGGGGAAACTCTATCCAAAGGAGCGATGATGTGGTATCACAATTTGCCACCGAACTCCATTGACTCATTCGCTATGTTAGCTGATACGTTTGTAAATGCCCATGCAGGGGCCATCAAGGTCGAGACAAGAAAGTCTGATTTATTCAAAGTCAGACAGCATGACAACGAAACACTTAGGGAATTCGTATTCCGGTTCCAGATGGAGCGGATGGATCTACCTCCGGTTACGAACGATTGGGCGGTGCAAGCTTTCACTCAGGGGCTGAATACCGGCAGCTCTGCAGCATCGAGACAGCTCAAACAAAGCTTGATCGAATATCCGGCTGTCACCTGGGCGGATATTCATAACCGATACCAGTCCAAAATCAGGATAGAAGACGAACAGGTTGGAGTTGCTTCGGGTTCTTCTTACACAATCAAAACTTTTGATCGGTCTCGAAGGGATAATTTTCGTGAACCGAGGACGAACAGGGATAGGCACCGACCGTACCCGGAAGACCGAAGAGCTATATCGAGGGGACCCAAAGTCCCGAGACAAGAAAATAAATATGAAGTAAATCAAAGAAATAGAAGTCCGTTGCCAAAAGGCAACTTCGAGAAACTCGGAGATTGACAGGAAGCGCCCCGGTTGTCCGAGTATAACTTCAATGTCGATTCAGCGACTCTGGTATCAGCGATCGGCCGCATCAAAGATACCAGGTGGCCTAGACCTTTGCAAACAGATCCCTCCAAAAGGGATCCGAACCTTGTGTGTAAATATCATGGCACTCACTGCCATAGGACTGAAGATTGCAGACAGCTGAGAGAGGAGGTAGCCCGGCTACTCGACAATGGGCACCTTCGGGAATTTCTCAGCGACCGAGCAAAGAACCATTACGAAAACAGGGATAGACCTACCGACCAGAAGGAGCCGAAACACACCATCAACATGATAATTGGAGGAAACGTACTAAAATTTCGATCACTCGAGAGAAAAGATCTAGGGATTATGCGCCCGAGGGGGCTCTTTACTTCAGTGATAGGGAAATTGATGGCCTCTCGCAGCCTCATAACGATGCGTTGGTAATTTTGATGTTAGTGCATGATACCAGAATAAAACGCGTTCTGGTCTATCCCGGAAGCTCAGCCAATATAATCCGGTCTTGGGTCGTCTAACAGCTGGGATTGACCGATCAGATCATCTCGGAGGTCCGAATACTCAACGGGTTTAATATGGCTTCAGAAACAACAAAAGGGGAGATAACTTTGATGATAAACATTGCCGGAACAACCAAAGCAACAAAGTTTTGTGTAATCGAAGGCGACATGAGGTACAACGCCCTGCTTGGCAGACCATGGATACATGACATCAGGGCAGTGCCATCTACCTTACACTAGATGTTGAAATTCCCATCGGACGAAGGAATCATCACCGTTTATGGTGAGCAACATGCAGCAAGGGAAATGTTCGCGATAGAGGAAACAATGTCGAAGCTTGCTGACCCCAAACAAGAGACTAAATAGCAACCACAAAGGCCGCCTTCGACAGAGGAAGGCGGACGGGATCAACTCGATGATGATAGTTTTGGGATCCCCCGGTCTTTTGTAATCCCCGACGAGGCCGATGCCACCAAATCGACGGTTGAGGAGTTGGAACAAATTCCAATCCGACCGAATGCGCCCGACAGAAAGGTATACCTGGGCTCGGTCTTGAACTCCGAGCTCAGGAGCAAATTACTTTCTTTTCTTTCAACTAACGAAAACTCTTTCGCCTGGTCCCATTTAGATATGACAGGCATACCACCGGAGATTGCGACACATAAGCTGAGTGTCGACCCAAAGTTTCGACCGGTCAAGCAGAAAAGGAGGCCTCAATCTGAAGCCAAACAAACCTTCATTCAGGAGGAGGTAAATAAACTTCTTAATATAGGGTCCATTCGAGAAGTAAAATATCCCGAATGGTTAGCTAACGTAGTGGTAGTACCAAAAAAGGAAAACAAGCTTAGAATGTGTATAGACTATAAGGATTTAAATAGAGCCTGCCCTAAAGACTCTTTCCCACTGCCCAACATCGATCGAATGATCGATGCCACGGCCGGCCACGAGATGCTAAGCTTTCTCGACGCCTATTCTGGGTACAATCAGATTCGAATGGACAAGGACGATCAGGAAAAAACGTCCTTCATCACCAAATATGGCACTTATTGCTATAATGTGATGCCATTCGGGCTTAAGAACGCCGGAGCTACTTATCAGCGCCTGGTAAATAAAATGTTCGAAAGCCAACTAGGGAAAATGATGGAGGTTTATATTGACGATATGTTGGTTAAGTCCCTGCGAGCAGAGGACCATCTTGGTCATTTACAGGAAACCTTTAACATTTTGAAGAAATACAACATGAAGCTGAACCCGAAGAAATGCGCGTTCGGAGTAGGGTCCGGGAAATTTCTTGGATTCATGGTCTCTAACAGAGGGATAGAGATCAACCCGAACAAGATCAAGGCTATCGAAGATATAAAAGTCGTTGACATTGTCAAGGCCGTTCAAAAACTCACCGGCCGGATCGCTGCTTTGGGTCGCTTCATATCTCGATCGTCAGACAAAAGCCATCAGTTCTTCAACTTGATGAAGAAGAAAAATGAATTTTCATGGGGACCGGAATGCCAACGCGCTTTGGAAGAACTCAAAAGGTACCTCTCTAGCCCACCTCTGTTACATACGCCGAAGTTAGGCGAACTACTATACCTATATCTCGCCGTGTCAAAAATTGCGGTGAGCGGGGTCTTGGTTCGGGAAGAACAGGGTACCCAGTTCCCCATATATTACGTTAGTAGAACATTAGGGGAGGCAGAAACGAGGTACCCGCACTTAGAAAAGTTAGCACTAGCCCTATTAAGCGCCTCTAGAAAACTAAAACCATATTTCCAAAGTCACCCGATATGTGTAGTGACTACTTAACCACTTAGGAATGTCATGCATAAGCCCGAGCTATCGGGCCGGTTGGCCAAATGAGCCATCGAGATCAGCGAGTACGATATCCAATATCGACCTCGGACCTCGACAAAATCCCAAGTCTTAGCCGACTTTATCGCCGACTTCACGCCGTCTCTTATTCCCCATGTCGAAAAGGAACTCTTGAATGAATCGGGGACTCCTTCGGGAGTGTGGACTCTATTCACAGACGGGGCCTCGAACTCGAAGGGGTCAGGTTTAGGCATCGTACTGAAGCCTCCAACCGGGAATACAATTAGACAATCTATCAAAACTGTAAAGTTGACTAACAATGAAGCCGAGTATGAGGCTATGATTGCAGGCTTAGAATTAGCAAAGGATCTTGGGGCGGAGATAATTGAAGCCAAGTGCGACTCCCTCCTCGTGGTCAACCAAATAAACAAAAGGTTCGAGGTTAGAGAAGGCCGTATGCAAAGATATGTGGACAAGCTTCAAGTTACTCTGCACGGGTTCAAAGAATGGACTTTACAACACATCCCTCGAGAACAGAATAGCGAGGCCGATGCTCTCG
>MCJB01049940.1:0-37262 GCA_002018475.1 Nicotiana obtusifolia
ACATGCAGCGTCCACAAATAAAGGACGTCAGTACGGATAATGTACTGAGTATGTAAGACAGGAAACATAATGCAAGAACAATAATAAGCATCAGGGTAAGAGACATACAACCTGTACCATCTGAATGCCTCTGAGGGCGACTAACCATGTCATGCCTGACATGCATATGCATATACATATATTTATATCCTTTTGAAAATCATCATATACATATATACGCCGCTGTGGGCCTCATCATCATCTCATACATATGCCTCTGTGGGCCTCCTCATTATCATACCCAACTGATCAGTGGTTGCACAATAGGTGCCATACCCGGCCGACTATAGCGCGGCTCGGTAGAGTAAAATAGATAATGCATGCTGGACTCATAAGAGTCATACTACCATGGTGAAATAATAACATATCAATCCTCCCATTAGAGGGGAAACAATATACGTACTGCTACCTTCTAAGAGTAGAGTATCTTTGGGGTTCGTTCATTGCATTGTGTACAGTCAGAGTCGTGCAAAAGAAGGAAAAGGATAGTCTCACATACCTTGCAATACTTTCCAATCTCAAGCTATGAAACTTCCATGACTTCTTAGTCTACAATAAGAGAAAGGACACTAACATTATCGTTTAAGCGTCGTAACTATTATGTACCGACTGTAACCTATTTTACGATAAAACGTACAGCACCTCCCCTATATATATGACTTCACACAAGTCAAAACAGTCACCAAACAGCCAAACAACATCAACAAGAATCATATTGAACCTCCCAAAACAGTCCACGCACAAACAAATCACTTCATACGTACAATGGCCACTATAGTCGTGTCAAACGATCCGAAAATGTTATGAACAACTATCAGGCCACAACCCTAAATATATATGGTGTTTCTCCACACCCTTCCCCATCCAAAACTCCTCAAATCAGTAGTATAACACGCAGCTTTACAGCAACACAAAACAGTTCACAAAACAGTCCGCTACAAGTGAATAACTCGAACTCACGGCTTCCGATCACCGTCCCGTGAGTTCTTACACACATAGAACGAATTACCAAGACTTAACAGTAGAAAACATGTATTAAATAGAGCATTAAACTCACCTTTCTTTTTAGGTAACTCAGCGCTTGCTTTGGTTCCTCAACCTCTAGGGTTTACCTTCAACTAGAACTTGAAAGAGGGGAAAATCGATTAGGGTTTGTGTGGGATTATTTTGGGGAGGGGTTGCAGGGGTTCTTTTAGGTTTTGAAGCTGTGAAATAATAGTGAATTAGCTGGATTTAGAAGCTTTTAAAAGCCCTCTCTTGACCGACTTGGGGATTTTAAATTTTAGCCCTTAATTTTGGCAAGTAGGTGATGCACCTACTTGTCACCTACCAGCCTGCGCAGTTCTACGGAAATACAATTATCTCAATACTCCGAGATCGTATTGACAAACGGTTTGAGGAATTGGAAACTAGACTCATAGAATTTTAATTTGGTAGGTATATCACCCCGTAATTCCTTGTAAATTGGGAGAAAATCGCAGAAACATTTGACCTAACGTTTAAGTAAAATTGTGAACCTAAGTTGCGACAACTTTTGTCGACTTTTGTTTCATAACTCGTTTGACTTCAAGACTTATGAAATGGATATCATATCATCCAAATACCTTAAAACATGACCTCTTGGTGATGTTAACCATCTCTCGATTTTCCCAAAAACGCGAGTTACAACATCCTTAACTCGTTTATCCTCTAATACTTGTTAACCACCCTTATACACCTTTGCATTGTTTAAGACCAATATGACTAAACTCTTATTGTCTCAAAGGTAATTCTCTCCTCGAACCTAGGTAGACTATCTTACGGTGTAATCTAACACGTACAAATATGGGTTATAACAAATTGTCTCACAAGTATTTCTCTCATATAAATAATATTTCATTTTTTTTCAAAGAAATGTTTTTTTCATTCTCTCTTTTTTTTTTCTGTCACATTCTTTTCAAGGGGGCCTTTTCATCACTTTTCAGCTATTGTTGGTCACCATTTTTTACTTCATCATCCATTTCTTCAAATTTATCAATTCATATCACAGTGTAAGCAACAATGCTCAAGGAAGCAGGGTGCAAAAACTAGGGATTCAATGTCATGACCCAATTTTCTATAGGCCATGATGGCGCCCAACGTCGCCGCTAGGCAAGCCAACGGTGAACTAGCCATGTGTCCATTCTTTTTAATATTTTAGAAATAGTTAATTTTTTTAATTGTTAACTAAGTAATAGGTGTGAAAATTTTATAAAATAAAGTGTAAACAATAATAAGAATATGTGAGGGGATATAATTACTCAAAATCATCAAGTGTCTACTAGCATAATTCCAAGACCCGGTGTCACAAGTGTATGAGCTTCTAGTAGAATATACAAAACACTAAACTAGTGTCAGAAATAAAATAGATAGAAAATAAATACAAAATAGACTCGGGTGCTGCAGAACGGACTCGGAAGGCAGCTCACCACTAAGTCTAGGAGTATCAGGAGTGCGCGCTGGGATGACTACTAGATGGACCTGCCTCAGGTCTTACACGGTTAGTGCAGAAGTGTAGCCTGAGTACATAAACAACAGGTACCCAGTAAGTATCCAGTCTAACCTAGAAGAAGTAGTGACGAGGGGTCGACATTGACATTTACTATGGGCCAATAATAAAATGCAGGAATTATAACCAGATACGAAACATGGAAATAATAAGGATAATAACACAATAACAAGCAGTGGATAAATGATTCCTTAACTGATAATGAATTCCAAGAGTTTCTTTAACCATAACCTACTAATCCCAATTCATTTTTCTGTCATTAAATAAATTATAACCTCTCAAGTCATAAGATAATGTCAAGTATAATTAGGCTCCAAGTATTATCACGCACAATGCCGAGGTTGTACGGCCCGATCCAAAATATATACCGTGTGCACTGCCAAGGGTCGAACGACACGAACCATGGATGTATCTATTAACCTGCTAAGGTGAACGGCCTGCTCCCATGAGAATAGAGGAATTTACCTCGCTCGTGAAAATACTTGCGACGCGAGTGGACATGGATTTCTCAAAATTATAATATAATTCTTTAGTTCTTTCCAAAAATACAAAATCTAAACTGGAGATTTTAAATCTTAAAATCCTTAATCTCAACTCTATTTAAGGCAATAATTAGGCATAAACAACATAACAGTGAAAACAAAGCATGATGTAAATCTAAGACTACCCGGACATCACATGAAATATAGCTACGCACGGACTCTTGTCACCTAGTGAGTACGCAGCTCCCCACACAAGTAATTCACAACAAAATACACCTAAGGGAATGAGTTCCCTCTTATAAGATTAGGGAAGAGACTTACCTCGTCTCAAAGCTCACTTCCGGTCCACAAATACGCTTTAAATCCTCAACTCGGTGCCAAACAACCTGAACTAGCCAAATATTATATAAAAACTCAATATATTCTCAAAAGTCCATAATT
Source organism: Nicotiana obtusifolia (assembly GCA_002018475.1). Classification (NCBI taxonomy): domain Eukaryota; kingdom Viridiplantae; phylum Streptophyta; class Magnoliopsida; order Solanales; family Solanaceae; genus Nicotiana; species Nicotiana obtusifolia. The sequence goes on from MCJB01049940.1 coordinate 3,490, forward strand.
TAACTTTTAGGGCAATTACCCACCCCTAATTGGAAGATTCCGTAAATTCACCCCCGGGCCCACGTGCCCGAATTCCGAAAATTTTTGAAGATAAGTGTTACCCATCACCTCACGAACTCAAATATATAATTTTTATCCAATTCCATAATCATTTTCGTGGTTAAATCTCATTTTTATCAAAACCTAGATTTTTCAACTAAACCATAATTTTCACACTTTTACATGTTAAAATCTACCCATAATCTATGTATTTAACTTACATTGGACAGGAATCACTTACCTTCAATATCTAGGTGAAAACCCCTCTCTAGGAAGCTCCAAAATCACCCAAGAAGTGAAAGAAATGAGTCAAAAATGGTCTAAGTCCTGACATTAAAAGACCTCACTGCCTCCAGCGATTCCATATCTTGAGAGCATGAACTATCGCAGCCAACTCCAAATCCTGCACTTGGTAATTCTTCTTGTGGGGCTTCAGTTGACGTGAAGCATATGCAACAACTCGCTCCTTCTGTATCAATACACAACCCAGGCCAACACATGAAGCGTCACAATACACAGTATACATCCCTGAACCGGAAGGCAACACTAACACCGGTGCTGGAGTCAACGCCTCACAATCATCGGACCATAGGAATAGAGCAACCTTCTGAGTCAATCTAGTCAAAGGTGTTGCAATATATGAGAAGCCTTCCACAACCGGCGATAATAACCTGCTAACCCCAAGAAGCTCCTGATATCGATCACTGTAGTAGGACGAGGTCAACTCTTAACTGCCTCGATCTTCTTGGAACCTACCTTAATACCCTCGCCTGATACAACATGCCCCAAGAATGCCACAGAATCTAACCAAAACTCGCACTTGGAGAACTTAGCATATAGCTTCTGTTCCCGCAAGGTCTGAAGCACCACTCTCAAATGCTGCTCGTGCTCCTCCATGCTACGCGAGTAGATCAAAATTCATCAATGAAGACCAATGACAAACGCGTCAATATACGGCCTGCACACTCGGTTCATCAAGTCCATAAAAACCGCTGGGGCATTAGTCAAATCGAAGGACATCACTAGAAACTGTAGTGGCCATATCTAGTTCGGAAAGCCGTCTTTGGAACATCTGAATCACGAATCTTCTATTGATGGTACCCCAATCCTAAGTCAATCTTAGAGAACACCTTGACACCCTACAATTGGCCAAACAAATCATCAATAAGTGGTACGGGTACTTGTTCTTAATGGTAACTTTGTTCAACTGGCGGTAATCGATGCACATTTGTATAGACCCATCCTTCTTCTTCACGAATAGCACCGGTGCACCCCAAGGTGACACACTCGGTCTGCCAAACCCCTTTGCTAGCAACTCCTCAAGTTGTGCCTTCAATTCCTTCAACTCTTTCGGAGCTATGCGGTACGGTGGACTAGAGATAGGCTGGGTACCTGGAGCCAAATCAATACATAAATCGATATCACGATCTGGTGGCATGCCTGGAAGATCAGAAGGAAACAAATCAGAGAACTCCCGGACCACGGGCACTAAATAAATTGTCGGAGTCTCTGCAGTAGTATCCCTAACATAAGCAAGAGAAGCCAAACAACCCTTCTCGACCATGTGTCGAGCCTTAAGAAAAGAGATAACCCGACTAGATGCACTGACAGACGAAGGTAACAGTCTGGGCAACTCGGGCACCGCCAAGGTAATAGTCTTGGCATCGCAATCAAGGATTGTGTGATATAGAGATAACCATTCCATGTCTAGGATGATCTCAAAGTTGGTCATATCGAGCAACATAAGATTCACTCTAGTCTCATAACAACAAAAAGTAACAATGCTGGACCGATATATCTGATCCACAACAACAGAATCGCTCACTGGTGTGGACACATAAACAGAAGTACCCAAGGACTCACGAGGAACACCCAAGAAATGAGCAAACAGAGATGAAACATATGAATATGTGGAACCTAGATCATATGGTACCGAAGCATCCCTACCGTAGACAGAGATAATACATGTGATCACGGTATTTGAGGCTGCTACATCTAGTCTGGCCGGAAAAGCACAAATCTAGCTGGAGCGCCACCTGATTGGCCTCCACCCGCCTGGCCTCAACCTCTAGGATGGCCCCTACCCACCCACCCTCTGCCTTTGGGCGGCCAGACGGCTGGTGCGGTAGTTGATGCTGTAATCATAGGCTGATGACCCTGCTGTACAGCCTTGCCCCGAAGTTTGGGACAAAATCTCTTTATGTGGCCCGGATCCTCGCACTCATAACAACCCCTCAGAACGAAAGACTGTTGACCTGAAGTCTGACCCTGATGGCCTGAATACCCACTGGAGGAACTCTGAATAGTTAGTGGGCGGCAGGAACTCTTTGACATGGCGATGAAATAGGGCCATACTAAAGCACCCCAAGAAGGCGGCGATGCTGGATATGTGGGCCTGCTAGGCTAATCTCTCTGAAACTGACCTCTACCCCCAGACGGAGCACCACTAAACCCTCCAGAATAACGAAACCACTTGTCCCGCGGCATCTGCTCTCGGCTTCGCTGACGAACACCCTCAATCCTCTGGGCTATCTCCACAACTAGCTCGTAAGAAGTCCCCATCTAATTCTCTCGAGCCATTGTGGCCTGGATACGAGAGAGCAACCCTATCGGTGGGAAGTACCATAAGTGCATGGCGAGACAACTTAGAGAATCTCGCCAATAGTCGGTCACTGACATCTGACCTGCTGGAGCTCCAGGAACTGAAACCGCAACTCTTCCCTCTGAGAGGGTGGAATATACCTATCCAGAAAAATACGTGTGAACTGGTCCCAAGTCAAGGGAGGAGAACCTGCTGGTCTGCCGAGTAGATATGACTGCCACCACAGACCCTGCCTTCTAGCTGGAAAGTAGTAAAGTCCACCCCTTGGGACTCCAATATCCTCATGTTGTGCAGTCCGTCCCTGCACTGATCAATAAAGTATTGGGGATCCTCATGTCGCTCACCTCCAAAGTTAGGAGGGTGTAGCCTGGTCCATCTGTCCAATAGATTATGCGGCTCACCTGCCGCAACTGGTTTAGGCTCAGGTATCGCTGCTGCAACTGGCCGAGCTCCGCCCGCGGGAAATGCGCCTGGGGTCTGATATATGGCAGCTGCATTCCCAGGAGCCTGAGTGATAGGGGTCCATGGTCCCTCTTCCGCCTGAGATGTGGCTGGGTTTGCGGGAAATAAACCAGCCTGGGTCATAGAATCCATGAACCACAGCATACAACCCATGATCTCCTGGAATCTCGATGCGAACATGAAATCTAACGGTGCTGGGGCTGCTGCAGACACCTCGCCCTGCTCCTCAATATTAGGATCCTCTACTGGATCCATTGGTGGCATAACTGGAGCAGCTCTAGACGTCCTCGTCCTCTACCATGAGCTGGAGCCCTCCCTCAGCCTCAGCCTCAGCCTCTAGCAACAGCGGGGAGCAGCCCCTCCACATTCAGGTACATCTGCAGCGCGAGTTCTCACCATATGTGAAAGAATAAGAGAAAGATACTTAGCACAACATCAACTTCACGATAGGTGATGAAGAAAGAGAGGTTTCCTAACACCCTATAGCCTCTCCAAGATAAGTACGGACGTCTCCGCACCGATCCGGAAGACTCTATTAGGTCTGCTTATAGCTTATAAGACCTACGTGAACCTAGTGCTCTGATACCATGTTGTCACGACCCAATTTCCTATAGGCAGTGATAGCGCCCAACGTCGCCCCTCGGCAAGCCAACGGTGAACTAGACATGTATCCATTCTTGTTAATAAAATTGAAATAGTTAATTTTTTTTAATTATTAAATAAGTAAGAGGTGAGAAAATTTAATAAAATAAAGTGTAAACAATTATAAGAACATGCGAGGGGAAATAATTACTCAAAATCATCAAGTGGCTACTAGCATAATTCCAAGACCTGGTGTCACAAGTGTATGAGCTACTAGTAGACTATACAAAACACTAAACTACTGTCTGGAACAAAGTAGATAGAAAGTAAACACAAAAGAGAGACTTCGGGTGCTGCAGAACAGACTCGGAAAGCAGCTCACTACTAAGTCTCGGAGTATTAGGAGTGCGCGCCAGGATGACTACCAGAGGCACCTGCCTCAGATCCTGCACGGTTAGTGCAGAAGTGTAGCGTGAGTACATAAACAACAAGGTACCCAATAAGTATCTAGTCTAACCTCGAAGAAGTAGTGTCGAGGGGTCTACATCGACACTTACTATGGGCCAATAATAAAATGTAGGAATTATAACCAGATATGAAACATGGAAATAATAAGGATAATAACACAATAACAATCAGTGAATAAATGATTCCTTAACTGATAATAAATTCCAAGAGTTTCTTTAACCATCACATACTAATCCTAATTCATTTTTCTGTCATTAAATAAACCTCTCAAGCCATAAGATAATGTCAAGTATAATTAGGCTCCAAGTATTATCACGCACGATTTATGCCGCCCGATCCAAATATATACTATGTGCACTGCCGAAGGTCGAACGACACGAACCATAGATGCATCTATTAATCTACCGAGGTTAACAGCCCGCTCCCATGAGAGTAGAGGAATTTACCTCGCTCGCGGAAATACTTGCGACACGAGTGGACATGGATTTCTCAAAGTTATAATATAAATTTTCAATTCTTTCCAAAAATAAGAAATCTAAACTGGAGACTTTAAATCTTAAAATCCTTAATCTCAGCTCTATTTAAGGCAATTAATATGCATAAACAACATAACAATGCAAACAAAGCATGATGTAAATGTAAGACTACCCGGACATCACATGAAATATAGCTACGCACGGGCTCTAGTCGCCTAGTACGTACATAGCTCCCCACACAAGTAATTCACAACAAAATGCACCTAAGGGAATGAGTTCCCTTTTACAAGGTTAGGCAAGAGACTTACCTCGTCTCAAAGCTCACTTCTGGTCAACAAATACGCATTAAATCCTCAACTCAATTCTAAACAACCCGAAACTAGCCAAATATCATATATATAACTCAATATATTCTCAACAACAACAACAACATACCCTGTATTATCCCACACCGTGGGGTCTGGGGAGGGTAGTGTGTATGCTGACCTTACCTCTACCTTGTGAGGATAGAGAGGTTGTTTCCAATAGACGTTCGGCTCAAGATAGCATAAGCACCACATTAATGAAAATATAGGCAAGAAGGGACAGTACCAAAAAGCCATATAAAATCAAAATAAAAACAACAAGACAGTAAGGTGATCAACAATGAAAGAAAACAACAGTTAGTCATTAAAACCTACTACCACCGTCCTCACTCTGGTATTTACTCCATCATACATGTCCTTAATCAACCTAACGTAGGCAGCATGTACACCTCTAGCCTCCAAACATCTCCACAAAACCTCCCTCGGAACTTTATCGTACGCCTTTTCTAAGTCGATGAACACCATATACAAGTCGTTCTTTCTCTCCCTATGCTGCTCCATCAATCTCCAAATGGCTTCTGTAGTTGAATGCCCCAGCATAAATCCAAACTAGTGCCCTCACCCTTTGCTCTACCACTCACTCTCAGACTTTCATAGTACGGCTAAGCAGCTTGATACCCCGATAATTATTGCAACTTTGGATATCACTATTGTTCTTGCATACAGGAACCATCGTGCTCCACCTCCACTCTTCGGGTATCTTCTTCGTTCTAAAAATGATATTAAATAACCTAGTGAGCCACTCCAAGCCTGCCTTGCCCACACTCTTCCAAAACTCCACCGGGATACATCCGATCCGGTCGCTTTACCCTTGCTCATCTTACGCATAGCCCCCTCAACTTTGTCAACTCTAATCCGCCTACAATACCCAAAGTCACAATGACTCCCGCAGAGTTCCAAATCACCCAGTCAATGCTCCTGTCCCTCTCCTTGTTCAAGAGACTATGGAAGTAGGTCTGCAATCTCCGACAGATAAGCCCCACATCCAACAAAACTCTACCTTCTTCGTCCTTGATGCACTTCACTTGGTCCAAGTCACGCGTCTTCCTTTCTCGCGCCTTGGCTAACCTGAACAACCTCTTATCCCCACCTCGGCCCTCGAGTTCCTTATACAACGACTAAAAGCTGCAGTCTTGGCCGCCGTAACTGCTTGATTAGCCTCTTTCTTAGGCAACTTATAATGCTCCCTATTTGCCCTATTCTCCTCCCATCTACACTTTCCACTAGCTTCAGATACGCTCTTTTCTTGGTATCCACTTTTCCTTGCACCTCTCCATTCCACCACCAGTCTCCCTTGTGACTACCAGAGTAACCCTTTGAGACCCGTAATAGCTCTCTCGCGGCTTCCCTAATGCACTATGCAATCGTGCACTTGCATCCCCACTACTCCTCCAAGCCTTCATAGTCACCAGCTTGACCCCCAACTCCTGCGCTTTAACTTCCGTAAAGGTTCCCCACTACTCAATATATACTCAAAATCCCATAATTTAACTATTAGGGCAATTACCCACCCCTAATTTGAAGATTCCTAAAATTCAACCCCGGGCCCACGTGCCCAGATTCCGGAAATTCTCGAAGATAAGTGTTACCCATAACCTCACGAACTCAAATATATGGTTTTTACGCAATTTCATAATTATTTTCATGGTTAAATCCCATTTTTATCAAATCCTAGATTTCTCAACTAAACCCATAATTTTTACAATTTTACATGTTAAAGTCTACCCATAATCTATTTATTTAACTTACATTGGATAGGAATCACTTACCTCCAATAGCTAGGTGAAAACCCCTCTCTAAGAAGCTCCAAAATCGCCCAAGAAGTGAAAGAAGTGAGTCAAAAATGGCCTAAGTCCCGGCATTAAAAGATTTCACTGCCTCCAGCGATTCCGCTTTTGCGGACCTTGGGCCGCACCTGCGGCGCCGCTTTTGTGGACAATGGTCCGCTTCTGCGGAAAGAACCAAGCCCAGCACTGGGCGCACCTGCAGTAAAGCGTCGCACCTATGAGCCCGCTTCAGTGGCTCGCGTATCGCACCTGCGACCCTTCCCCCCCTTTTTCCTCCGCACCTACAATCCATACATTGTAGAAGCGAGTCCACTTCTACGAACGAAACTTCGCTTTTGCACTCGCCCTGATCCCCCTCCTCTTTCTGCTTCTGCGAGCCAAGCGCCGCACCTAAGACCATTTCCACCACAGGTGCGAACGCACCAAATGACAAGCACCAGCAGCCCTTCTCCAAAGAGAAATCGAGCTCCGTCGACCCTCCGAATCCTGTACGGGACCCCAAGGCCTTGACCAAACATACCAACAAGTTCGTGAATATAAAACAGACTCACTCACACTCTCAGAATGCGGAAAACAACATCAAAAGTAAGGATCACAACCCAAAAACCAAATCGAATCAACTAATGAACTTCAAGTTCTTCCAACTTACTCCGAACGCGCCGAATCATACTTAAACTACTCATAATGACACCAAATTTTGCGTGCAAGTCTTAAATCACCATACAAAACTATTTTCGAACTCAAAATCCCAAACAGACCTCGATAACACAAAAACCTACTCATAACCAAATTCAAAGAACTATAAAAACCTCAATGCGCCAACTTTCAACTCTATGCGCCGAAACGCTCCAGGGTCATCTAAAACTCGATCCAAACACACGCTTAAGTCCCAAATCATCATACGAACCTATTGGGACCCGTCAAATTCCGGTTCCAAGGTCGTTTACAAGAAATGTTGACCCAAGTCAAAATTAACCCTTAAAAGCCAATATTAAGGAACTAAGTGTTCCGATTTCAACCGAACTATTCCAAATCCCGAACTAACCATCCCCGCAAGTCATAAAAACAATAAAAGCACATACGGGGAGTCTTATTTAGCGGAACGGGGTTATAAAAAGCAAAACAACCGGTAGGGTCGTTACATTCTCCACCTCTTAAGCAAACGTTCGTCCTCGAACGGGTCTAGAATCATACCTGGAGTGTTGATTAAGTGTGGATGTCTCTCCGCATGTCCTCCTCGGCCTCCCAAGTGGCCTCCTCATCTGGTTGGCCCCCCAATGAAGTTTACCGTAGAAATATTCTTGGACCTCAACTGGCGAACCTACCCGTCAACAATGGCAACTGGCTCCTCCTCATAACCCAGGCTCTTATCTAGCTGAACCGTGCTGAAGTCTAACACATGCGACCAGTTAGCATGATACCTATGGAGCATAGACACATGGAAAATCGGATGAACTCCCAATAGATTGGGAGGCAAAGAAAGCTCATAAGAAATCTCCCCAACTCGTCTCAACACCTCAAATGGACCTATAAACCTTGGGCTCAACTTGACCTTTATCCCGAACCTCATAATTTCCTTCATCGGTGAGACCTTCACTAGAACCTTCTCGCTCGCCATAAATGATAAATCAAGCACCTTCTGATCCACATAACTCTTCTGTCTCTACTGTGCGGTGCGAATTCGCTGCTGAATCAAATTTACCTTTTCAAAGGCATCCTTCACAGAATCAGTACCATATAACTTAGCCTCATTGGGCTTAAACCATTCGATGAGTGAATTACGTCATCGACAATATAAAGCCTCAAATGGAGCCATCTCGATGCTAGACTGATAACTGTTATTGTAAGCAAACTCGGCCAAAGGAAAGAATCGATCCCACTGCCCTCTGAAGTCAATCACACATGCTCGGAGCATGTCCTCCAAGATCTAAACCGTCCACTCCGACTGCCTGTCGGTCTGTGGATGAAAGCCTGTACTGAGCTCTACCCGAGTCCCCAACTCACTCTGTGCTGCCCTCGAGAAATGTGAAGTAAGATGAGAACCTCTATAGAGATGATGGAAACAAGCAAACCTGGCAACCGAACAATCTCTTGAATATAAATCTAGGTCAACCTCTCTGAAGAATACATGGTCACCAACGGAATGAAGTGTGCTGACTTGGTCAACATGTCAATAATGACCCAAACTGCATCAAACTTCCTCAAGGTCCGCGACAACCCAACTACGAAGTCCATAGTGATGTGTTCCCATTTCCACTCAGGTATTGTCTTCTGCTGGAGTAGTGCCACCTAGCCTCTAGTGCTCATACATAACCTACTGGCAATTTAGACATCTCGACACATACTCGACTATGTCCTTATTCATCCGCCGCCACCAATACTGCTACCTCAGGACGCAATATATTTTCGTAGCACCTGGATGAATAGAACACCGAGAAGTATGTGCCTCCTCTAGAATCTTCTCCCTCAAGCCATCAACATTAGTAACACATAGGCGACCCTGGAGTGGCAGAACTCCATTCTCACCGATAGTAATCTCCTTGGCACCATCCTGTAGTATAGTCTCTCTGAGAACCAATAAATGCGGATCGTCGTACTGGCGAGCCTTGATCTGCACGAATAGTGAAGACTGAGCGACAACGCATGCAAGAACTCGGCTGGGCTCTGAAATATCCAAACTCAGAAGTCTGTTAGCCAGGGGCTGAATGTCCAAAGCTAATGACCTCTCCTATACTGAAATGAATGCCAAACTACCCATACTCTCTGCCTTTCTGCTCAAGGCATACGCAACCACATTCGCTTGCCCGAATGATAAAAGATGGTGATATCATAATCTTTTAGTAACTCAAGCCATCTGCGCTGTCTCAAATTGAGATCCCTCTGCTTGAACAAATGCTGCAAGCTACGATGATCGGTGTAAACCTCAGAGGACATCCCATAAAAATAATGCCTCCATATCTTAAGAGCATGAACTATTGTGGCCAACTCCAAATAATGCACTGGGTAATTCTTCTCGTGAGGCTTCAACTGACGTGAAGCATGTCCAATAACTCACCCCTTTTGCATCAATACACAACTCAGGCCAATGCATGAAGCGTCGTGATACACAGTATACAACCCTGAACCGGAAGGCAACACTGACACCGATGCTGAAGTTAATGCGGTCTTGAGCTTCTGAAAGCTCGCCTCACAATCATCGGCGAGCGGAACGTAGCTTCTTGCTTGTCATTGAATATTTGAGATGAATGAGATCATGCCCGGAAGGGAGCACCCTTCTGAGTCAATCTAGTCAAAGGTGCTGCAATAGATGAAAAGCCCTCCACAAACCGGCGATAATAACTTGCTAACCCCAAGAAGCTCCTGATCTCGGTTGCTGCAGTAGGACGAGGCCAACTCTGAACTACCTCGATCTTCTTGGAATCCACCTTAATACCCTCGCCTGATACAATATGCCCTAGGAATGCCACATAATCTAACCAAAAATCACACATGGAGAACTTAACATATAGCTTCTATTCCCGCAAGGTCTGAAGCACCATTTTCAAATGCTGCTCGTGCTCCTCCATGCTACGCGAGTAGATCAAACTGTCACCAATGAAGACAATGACAAATGAGTCAATATACGGCTTGAACACCCGCTTCATAAAATCCATAAACACCGCTGGGGCGTTAGTCAAATCTAAGGACATCACTAGAAACTCATAGTGGCCATATCTAGTTCGGAAAGCCGTCTTCAGAACATCTGAATCATGAATCGTCAACTGATGATACCCCGATCTCAAGTCAATATTAGGTAACACCCCGACACCCTGCAACTGGTCAAACAAATCATCATTACGCGGCAAGGGTTACTTGTTATTAATTGTAACTTTGTTCAAATGGCGGTAATCGATGCACATCCGCATAGTCCCATCCTTCTTCATCACGAATAACACCGGTGCACTTAAAGGTGATACATTCGGTCTGACGAACCCCTTTGCTAGATACTCCTCAAGTTGTTCCTTCAACTCCTTCATCTCTTTTGGAGCCATGCGGTACGACTGAAAAAAGATAGGCTGGGTACCTAGAGCCAAATCAATATAGAAATTGATATCACGATCTGGTGGCATGCCTAGAAGATCAGAAGGAAACACATCGGAGAACCCCCGGACCAAGGGCACTAAATCAATCGCCGGAGTCTCTGCAGTAGTATTCTGAACATTAGCTAGATAAGCCAAACAACCTTTCTCGACCATGTGTCGAGCCTTCAAAAAAGAGATAACCCGACTAGATGCATTGACAGGCGAACGCTTCCACTCCAATCGAGGCAACTCTAGCACCGCGAAGGTAATAGTCTTGGCATGGCAATCAAGGATGGTGTGGTATGGAGATAACCAGTCCATGCCTAGGATGATCTCAAATTTGGTCATATCGAGCAATAGAAGATCTGTTCTAGTCTCATAACTACAGAAAGTAACAATGCAAGATCGATAGATCTGATCTACAATAACAGAATTGCCCACCGGAGTGGACACATAAACATGATTACCCAAGGACTCACAAGGAACACCCAAGAAATGAGCAAATAGAGATGAAACATATGAATATGTCAACTCTGGATCAAATATTACCGAAGCATCGCAACTGCAGACAGAGATAATACCTGTGATCACGGCATCTGAGGCCACTGCATCTGGTCTGGCCAAAAAATCATAAAATCTAGCTGGAGCGCCACCTGACTGGCCTCCACCTGCTTGGCCTCTACCTCTAGGATGGACCCTACCCACCTGCCCTCTGCCTCTAGGAGGCCAGACAGCTGGTGCGGTAGTTGGTGTTGTAATCATCGGCTGATGACCCTGCTGTACCGCCTAGCCCCGAAGTCAGGAGAAAACCTTCATGTGGATAGGATCCCTGCACTCATCAAAACCCTCAAAATAGAGGACTACAGACCTATAGTCTGACCCTGATGGCCTGAATACCCAATGGAGGTACTTTGAATAGCTGGTGGGCAGTAGAAACTCTCCGGCGTGGCGCTGAAATAGGGACGCACTGGAGCACCCCGAGAAGGTGGCGGTGCTGGATATGTGAGCCTACTAGGCTGACCTCTCTCATACTGACCTCTGCCCCCAGACATAGCACCACTGAACCCTCCAGAATAATGAAATCGCTTGTCCAGCGGCATCCGCTCTCGGCTCCGCTGACTCAACCTCTCGGGCCGTAGTGGCCTGGATACCAGAGTGCAACCTTGCACGAACCTCCGCACTCTCTCTACATCAGTGGGAGGTATCATAAGTGCATGGGGTGACAACTCAGAGAATCTCGCCTCATAGTCAGTCACTAACATCTGACCCTACTGGAGCTGCTCGAACTGAAACCGCAACTCTTCCGTCTAATAGGGTGGAATATACCTATCTAGAAAAATACGTGTGAACTGGTCCCAAGTCATGGGAGGAGAACCTGTTAGTCTGGCAAGTAGATATGACTGCCACCACCTACGGGCCCTGCCCTCCAACTAGAAAGTAGTAAAGTCCACCTCGTGGGCTCCAATATCCTTTTATAGTGCAGTCTGTCCCTGCACTGACCAATAAAGTCCTGGGGATCCTCATGTTGTTCACCTCCAAAGACAAGAGGGTGTAGCCTGGTCCATCTGTCCAATAGCTTCAGCAGCTCGCCGACCGCAGCTGATCTGGGCTCAGGTATTGCTGCTGCAACTGGCTGGGCTGCGCCCGCGGGTAGTGCGCCCCAAGTATGATATATGGTAGCTGCACGCCCTGGAGCTTGAGAGATAGGGGTCTTTGCTCCCCCTCCCGCCTAAGATGTGACTGGGTCTGCTGGAAATAAACCAGCTTGGGTCATAGAATCCATGAACCGCAGCATACGGCCCATGACCTCCTGGAATCCCGATGCGGACATGAAATCCTCCGGACCTGGCTCTGCTGCAAGCACCTCGCCCTGCTCCTCAATAATAGGATCCTCTACTGGATCCACTGGTGGCATAACCGGAGAATCTCTAGGACGTCCTCATCCTCTACCACGAGCTGGAGCCCTCCCACGGCCTCTGCCTCTAGCAACAGGGGGAGCAGCTCCTCCACGGTCGGGTAGATCTGTAGGGTGCATTCTCACCATCTGTAAGAGAATAAGAGAAAAATACTTAGCACAACATCAACTGCACGATAGGAGATGAAGAAAGGGAGGTTTCCGAACACCCTATAGCCTCTTGAAGATAAGTACGGACGTCTCCGCACCGATCCGCAAGACTCTATTAGGCCTGCTCATAACTTGTGACACCTATGTGAACCAAGTGCTTTGATACCATGTTGTCACGATCCAATTTCCTACAGGCCGTGATGGCATTCAACGTCGCCGCTAGGCAAGCCAACGATGAACTAGCTATGTATCCATTATTTTTAATATTTTAGAAATAGTTAACTTTTTTAATTATTAGATAAGTAAGAGGTGAGAAAATTTAATAAAATAAAGTATAAACAATTATAAGAACATGTGAAGGGAAATAATTACTCAAAATTATCAAGTGTCTACTAGCATAATTGCAAGACCTGCTGTCACAAGTGTATGAGCTATTAGTAGAATATAGAAGACACTAAACTTTGGAAATAAAGTAGATAGAAAGTAAATACAAAAGAGAGACTTCGGGTGCTGCAGAACCGACTCGAAAGGTAGCTCACCACTAAGTCTCGGAGTATCAGGAGTGAGCGCCAGGATGACTACCAGATGCACCTTCCTCAGATATTGAACGGTTAGTGCAGAAGTGTAGCGTGAGTACATAAACAATAGGTACCCAGTAAGTATCCCGTCTAACCTCGAAGAAGTAGTGATGAGGGGTCAACTTCGACATTTACTATGGGCCAATAATAACATGCAGGAATTATAATTAGATACGAAACATGAAAATAATAAGGATAATAACACAATAACAAGAAGTGAATAAATGATTCCTTAACTGATAATAAATTCCAAGAGTTTCTTTAACCATCACATACTAATCCTAATTCATTTTTCTGTCATTAAATAAACCTCTCAAGCCATAAGATAATGTCAAGTATAATTAGGCTCCAAGTATTATCACGCACGATTTATGCTGAGGTTGTACGGCCCAATCCAAAATATATATTATGTGCACTGCCGAGGGATGAACGGCACGAACCATAGATGTATCTATTAATTTGCTGAGGCGAACGACCCGCTCTGATGAGAGTAGAGGAATTTACCTCGCTCGCGGAAATACTTGCGATGCGAGTGGACATGGATTTCTCAAAGTTATAATATAATTCTTCAATTCGTTCCAAAAATAAGAAATCTGAACTGGAGACTTTAAATCTTATAATCCTTAATCTCAGCTCTATTTAAGGCAATTAATATGCATAAACAACATAACAGTGCAAACAAAGTATGATATAAATCTAAGACTACCCCGACATCACATGAAATATAGCTATGCACGGACTATCGTCACTTAGTGCATACGTAGCTCCCTACACAAGTAATTCACAATAAAATACACCTAAGGAGATGACTTCCCTCTTAGAAGGTTAGGCAAGATACATACCTCATCTCAAAGGTTACTTCTGGTCCACAAATACGCTTTAAATCCTCAACTCGGTGCCAAACAACCCGAAACTAGCGAAATATTATATAAATAAGTCAATATATACTCAAAAATCCATAATTTAACTACTTGGGAAATTACCCACCCCAAATTGAAAGATTCCTATTATTCACGCCCGGGCCCACGTGCCCGTGTTCCAGAATTTTTCAAAGATAAGTGGTACCCATAACCTCACGAACTCGAATATATAAGTTTAACCCAATTCCACAATCATTTTCGTGGTTAAATCCCTTTTTTATCAAAAAGTAGGTTTCTCAACTAATTCCATAATTTTTACAATTTTACATGTTGAAATCTACCCATAATCTATGTATTTAACTTAGATTGGATAGGAATCACATACCTTCAATAGCTAGGTGAAAACTCTTCTCTAAGAAGCTCCAAAATCGCCCAAGAAGTGAAGGAAATGAGTCAAGCCTAAGTCCCGAAATTAAAAGACCTCACTGCCTCCAGTGATTCCACTTCTGTGGTCTTTGGGCCGCACCTGCGGACAAAGGTCCGCTTCTGTGGAAAGCACCAAGCCCAACACTAGGCCCACCTGCGGTAAAGTGCATGGCTCGCAGGTGCGGCACCTGCGAGCCAGCTTCTATGGCTCGCGTATTGCACCTACGACCTGTGCCCCATGCTGGCTCCTCCTCTTTCCGCTTCTGCGAGCTAGGCGTCGCACCTGTGATGCGGCACCTACGGCCATTTCCACCGCAAGTGTGAACGCACTAGATGACATGCACCAATATCCCTTCTTCAAAGAGAAATCGAGCTCCGTCGACCCTCCGAATCCTGTACGGAACCCCGAGGCCTCGACCAAACATACCAATAGGTTCGTAAACATAAAATAGACTCTCTCACACTCTCGGAATGCGGAAAACAACATCAAAACTAAGGATCACAACCAAAAAACCAAATTGAATCAACTTATGACCTTCAAGTTCTTCCAACTTACTCTGAACGCGTCGAATCATGCTTAAACTACTCGGAGTGACACCAAATTTTGCGTGCAAGTCTTAAATCACCATACAGAACTATTTCCAAACTTGAAATCCCAAATGGACCTCGATAACACCAAAACATACTCCTAACAAAATTTAAAGAACTTTAAAACCTTCAATGCGCCAACTTTCAACTCCATGCGCTGAAACGCTCCCGGGTCATCCAAAACCTGATTCGAACATACGCCCAAGTCCAAATACAAGCCTATTAGGGCCGTCAAATCCCGGTTCCAAGGTCATTTACAAGAAATATTGATCCAAGTCAAACTTAACCCTTTAAAGACAATATTAAGGAACTAAGTGTTTCACTTTCAACCCGAACCCTTCCAAATCCCGAACTATCCATTCCTGTAAGCCATAAAATAGTAAAAGCATATACGGGGAGTCTTATTTAGTGGAACAGGGTTCTAGAAAGCAAAACGATCGATCTGATCGTTACATTCAACAAAAGAATCAAGGCAAAAATATAGCTTCCAAACAAAAGGCTACAAGCTCAAAGGACTAGTGGTACAATATATGAAAAGGCTAAAATTCACAAGACATATCAAAAAGCCTATTATCATCTTCTAAACAGAGCAACACTTTATTTCACATCAATAACATGCAGGGCAAGTTCTAGACTAAGATACAAAACATGGAATATATGTAAGAAATCCTCACCACACATGGCACAAGTATCAATCAAGATGGATCAATTCTACTCTATGACAGACAGGGTCATAGCGAACGACAAAATAAGAATAAGCTATATATAGAGCCACAACCCTGAGCTTAGGTGTTACAAAATCTACTATTTTATTCATTACTCAAGCACTCAGAAGAAAGTACTACTCAAGCTCATGCCTAAATATGCTAGTATGAAACAAGTCACAGAGATTTTTCTTCTCCCTCTTTTACTACTCCTAAGAAGAATTTTAATCCTAAAAATAAAAATATTTACCCGATTCAAGTTACATCCCTTGAAAAGAACCGATGCACAAATAAAAACCAAAGGGGATTATTATCAAACTAAAATTAACTAGAACAAAAAGAAAATATTTTTGAATTTTTTATTAGACTTTAATCCCTCAATAAATTGTCCACAAAATCCATCGTCGGGAAAAGTCCAAGATTTTTAATTTTGTTTTATTTTTTATTTTTTATTTCAATTAACAAAAACCACTACACTAAAACATATTACTAACCTAAGCTAAGATGACACAAAATATTACCTAGACAATCTCCTCACCCAGTACTTAAAATTATGCTTTACCCTCAATGCATCCAACAAATAACAAGAGGGAAAAAGAGAATCCCTGGTAGGCCAAAGGCCGAAGTATTAGCAGCTCACAGGATACTCAGATTTCTCCCAAGGATGGTTCTTTGTGCAGGTACCTTACACTAATTCCAACCATCTGGCTCACTTTTGCATACTTCCTATGGCTTTGCTTCCCATGCTCATACTCCTATAAAATAAAAACAACACTACAAAAAGTAACACTACAAAAAATAATACAATAAAAAAAAGATAAGAGTGGGTCGCTCTAATGGCGAGCACCCTCCATTTTCAACCAATAGGTTGTTAGTTTGAGTCACCCCAAGAGCAAGGTGGGAAAATATTGGAGGGAGGGAATAAATAAACACAATTAAAAAAAAAAAAAGAAACAGTAGAATTGGGTTGCCTCCCAACAAGCGCCTTATTTAACGTCGCGGCACGATGCCATCACTTTCACCACTTTTTCCTCCACCTTGAGGATATGAATTGAGCCCCTAATTTTGATTCAAGATTTCGGTTATGGTCCTGGGGTGGTGGTACAAATACAAAAGAACCCAGTAAACAATGTCGCATCTTGTACTTCTTGGCCTTTAAGTGAGGGATGTCATTTTGTCTCCTTGATATGGCAAATTTCAGAATGTATGCACTTTGTTCGTCATCCATTTACTCCTCTACATGCTCGAATGGATTAATTCTCGTGTCACCAACCAAACACAATGTTGAAAAGTGTTTAGAATGAGGTCCAATATGCTCCAACTCTAAAAACGCTTTACTTTTGACATCCTTATATGTACACACATTAGAGTCTTCAAGTGCAATATTATCTATTTCCTCACATGACTCTAGTGTACTTTTCTCAAAATTGACATTATCAACAAAAATATGGCCGAACGATTGACTTTCCACTTTTAGCTCTTCAATTGACGTATAAGCTCCTTTTCAGCTTCACACAGCTCAGAACTATTTTGTTGGGCATTAGACGCAATAACCTTTTTACGCGATTGAGCCTCCAAGTCATGAATAGAACTGCCAAATTAGTCGATCTCTTGTCTCTATTAAGATCTTCCTTCTATAAAGTGTCGCATCTCATTCGTAATTTTCTCACAGAGACCTCCATATTCCTCAAATAATTTCCTGTGCATATCAAGAATGCGAACATCATGTTCCATAATTCGTTACTCCCGTCAAACTCACAAGCATTATTAGAATTATCATAAGAAAGTAGTGAAGTAGGATAGCAACACTCAGAACAATTATTTCAATAGCCTCCACAAATAGTACGTGATTAAGATGGTGGACACAACTTGGTCCTGGAATATATTTATATTGTTGCCACAAGTGGGATCCTTTACAATATGGACAAGGATCACATAAACAAGAATACTTACCATTCTTCCACTTTCCGTTCAAAGATGCCATGTAAAAAAAAATGCTAACTGCACTGAACTAAAATTAAAAAGTTGAATAGGATAAAAGTAAAAATCTAATCAAGTAAAATGGTTAAATTCTAAGTCCTTGGAAACAGTGCCAAAAACTTGTTGCTCCCAAATGCACACGCAAGTATACGTGGTCGTACAAGTAATAATGGATTGTAAGTCCAGATACTGTACCCACAGGGACTTGTGATTAACTATTTACTAAATTAAACTAAGAAAATTAATCTATTAAAGCGATTTTCTAAAATATGTATATTTAGCTAAAACTAATCTAGAGTAGAAAACTAAGCGATTACGAAAAAATAAGTCGACAATCTTATAGACGAATTCAACGGGAGAATATATTCCAGAGCTATGGTTAGCTAACAATCCTGCTGAGTCTTCCACTTAAATTATCTAATTAATCTATTTAGTTTATAGATTGACGGGGTTAATATTACTCGTCATATTCTACCAAAGTACTACTCGCGCATTCAAGCTAACCTAATGCCTATAATCCTATGCAATTAGGAATAACAAGAACATATTAATAATTCTCGTATAGTAACCAAGAAAGGCAATTAGGTATATCTCTATCCTAATCGTAAATCTGTTCCCCGATACTCAGGTTCAAGATCTCGCTCTACTCAATCGTATCTACAATCTAGAATTCCCTTACCTGAGTTCGATCCTAGATTCGTTGATAGTATTTAATTCGTGATCAAACAATCAAGTAATTAAATGCAAGGTTGAATAATAAACCAATATGAAAAATTAATAAGAACAATTCAAGCTTCAAAGTACAACGTTCATGTACCACCCCACAACTCTAGAACTAATAACCAATGAAATTAAAGGAAGAGAAGAGAAGAAAACTAATTAGAAGCCTCGTGGTCTGCGTTCCCGTACGTGAAGTCTCCTTCAAGGTATGTTAGCCCCCTCAAGTAAGGTTTAAGAATCTTTTTATACAAGTTGGAACTGTGTAGGGCCGAAATAATCTTGTCCCGAATGAAATAAAAAAAAAATACCTGCAACACAACGTCCAGACCAGCACCTCGCGTTGGCTTACCGCTGGAGGCGGTAGTGTTTTCACGCCTCCTCTTTAAATTTTTTCTTTGAATGTATCTCTTCCTTTTTTCGTTGTCTTTCACTTAGGGGACACACACCAAATGCTGTCCCCCTTTGTCTCCTTTTTTTTTTGTGTATTTTTATTTCTTTTTCTTTCACATTTTATTTAATTTTTTTCCAAATCTCTTCATCTTCACACCACTTTATTCTACACAGTTAAAATATAGTATTAAGCATAAAATAATATAATTAATAATCATAAGATGATTAAAAGTTAAAAAATGTGAGGCAAGAATGATTAAATATATGTACTTTTGACCGAACATTAGTGCCATATAAATTGCGACAGAAGTAACACTACTTTGCTGAATATTAGGTTTGTTGCTGACTTTGTGCTAATTTGCGAGAATAATTTGTTTAATTGTAAGAGTCTATTGCTTTGTTTAAATTTTAAGTTTTGTAGATATTTTAGGTTTTTTTGAATATTTATTTTATAAATTTTCTGCAAACTAGTTTCTGTCTTCAAGTGGCTATTTTAATCTTTGTGGTAAATAAAATTTTAAATAGATAATTTTCAATCATATTTACATCCTTCTTGTTGCTTCATATTTATAAAGAAAAACCCAATATTGGTATTGGAGCCTCAACTGGTAATGTGATTCTTCGAGTTAACAAAGAACTAATCGACCATGATCAAAATCTTGAAACGAAAACATAGTTTGTGGGCCGATTTCAAGAAATATTGTATCGCATGTTTTAGGATGCAAAATATGATAATTCAAAAACAAGGTGAAAGATGACGATCTGAACTATAACAAAGACTATTTATTCGTTCAAAACAAGTAAATATTGGTGCTGCATTGGTTCAATAAAAATTCTGATTTAGTGATATCATAAGAACGAATCCAGATCGAGAAACGTGCTCTTGAATGATCAAGAACTAAAAAGTTCCTAAAGTCACTAGTTGGAATCAACTAATGTGATAAAAAATACCACACGCAATTGAAATTAAGATAAAGACTATCACCACCTTGCTTGGAACCAAAAATAAGAATAAATAATATAAAATAGAGAAAAATATTCTATTGTAAATTAGGGAAAATATCAAAAAAGTGAATTCTCTTCTACAATGCATGAGAAACATCCAAGATCAAGAATCACTTACCAAACCTTAAGATTTTCAAAGTTCATACTCAAATTTTCAAATTTTCACATAAAGCACCGAAATGTCCTCGGGTCACCCGGGACCCCAACCAAACATGCGTACAAGTCCTAAACCATCATACAGATCTGAGGTCGTGCACAAAAAATATTGACCGTGGTAAATTCTAGCAACTTTCAAAGTCAAAAATTACATTTTCATTTAAATTCACATTTGAGCTTTCTAAAAATCAACACGGACCATGCAACAAGTAATATATCATCAAATAAAGCAATGAAAGGTCTCGAAACACGAAATAGGGAGCTAGTACTCAAAACGACCTATAGGATCGTTGCATTCTCCACCTCTAAAAGAAACATTCGTCGTTGAACGGACATAGAAATGTACTTGGACTGGAAAAAAGATGCGGGTATCTACTCCTCACGTTGGACTTGGACTCCCAAGTAGCCTCCTCAATTGGTTAACCCCTCAAAAGCACATATAATAGAAAGAATATCTATAGATCTCAACTTTCGAATCTGCCGGTCTAGAATAGCCACCGACTCTTCCTGATAGGTCAAATTCTCACCAAGCTACTGTGCTGAAGTTAAAAATATGTGACCTATCCTAATGGTAATTACGAAGCATGAAAACGTGAAATATCGAATGTACCCCTACTAGGCTATGAGGCAATACAAGCCTATAAGCAACCTCCCCAACTCTCTCCAAGATCTCAACTGGTTCAATAAACCTCGGGCTCAACTTGCCCTTCTTCCCAAATTGCATCACACCCGTCACAGGCAAAACTTGGAGAAGAACCTTCTCACTCTCCATGTAAGCCACATCGCAACCCTTCCTATCAACATAACTATTATGCCTGGACTGTGTTGCATAAAGACGCTCCTAAATCAATTTCACCTTCTCCAAAGTATCATGAACCAAATCTGTGCCCAATAATTTAGCCTCAATGGGCTCAAACCAACCAACCGGAGAACGACATCACCTCCCATATAAGGCCTTGTATGAAGCCATCTGGATACTCCACTGATAGCTGTTATTGTAGGCAAACTCCGCTAGAGGTAGAAATTGATGCCATTGACCCCTAAAATCAGTAGAGCATGCCCTCAACATATCCTCTAAAATCAGAATGGTCTGCTCGAACTATCCATCCGTCTGAGGGTGAAATGCGATACTCAGCTCAACTTGCATGCCCGACTTATGTTGCACAACTCTCCAAAAGTTTAAAGTGAACTACATGCCATGGTATGAAAATGATCGAAATGGATGCACCGTGCAGGAGCATAATCTCTCGAATGTAAATCTGAGCCAACCGCTCTAAAGAGTATGATGTCATCACCTGAGTGAAGTGCGCGAACTTGGTCAACTGGTCATCACTGACCCATACAGCATAATACTTCCTCGAGGTCCATGGAGCCTACTACTAAGTCCATAGTGATGTGCTCCCACTTCCACTCCAGTATCACCAACTTCTGAGTCAAACCGCAAGGTTTTTGATATTCATACTTCACCTGTTGACAATTCAAACACCGAGAGACATGTCAAACAATGTCTTTCTTCATCTTTCGCCACCAATAATGCTGCTTCAAGTCACTATACATCTTCATGACACCTTAATGGAATATCGTGAGCTACGAGCCTCCTCAAGGATCAACTCTCTCAACCCATCAACATTTGGAACACGAATACAGCCTTGAAGTCGTATAACACCATAATCCCTAATCATGACCTTCTTAACACCACCCTATTGCACCGTGTCTTTCAATAACAACAAGTAAGGATCATCAAACTAGAGAGCCTTGATACGCACCAACAAAAACGACTGCGCCATAACACCAGCGAGAACCCTACTAGGCTTTGAAAATTCCAACGTCACAAACTTATTAGCCAAAGCCTGAGCATCCATGGCTAATGGTCTCTCCACTATCGGTAGAAATGCTAAACTGCCCATGCTCTCCGCCTTCCTACTCAAGGCATCAGCCACCATATTGGCCTTCTCCGGATGATGTAATATGGTGATATCATAGTCTTTTAATAACCCTCATTATCTTTGCTGCCACAAATTAAGAACCTTTTTCCTGAATATATGTTGGAGACTTAAATGATCGGTATAAACCTCACATGCCACGCCGTATAAGTAATGCCTCCAAATCTTGAGCGCGTGAACTATGGTTGCTAACTCCAAGTCATGCACAGGGTAATTCCTCTCATGTACCTTCAATTGACGAGACTCATAGGAAATCATTCTACCATCTTATATCAATGCTATGCCAAGTCCAATACACGATGCATCAGAATGCATGATGTAGGACCCTAAATCTATGGGCAATATCAACACTAAGGTTGCAGTCAAGGCAGCCTTAAGCTTCTAAAAGATCTCCTCACTCGTCAGACCATTTGAAAAGAGTGCCCTTCTGAGTCAACTTGGTCAATGGGGCTAAGATAGATGAAAACCCTCCACGAACCAGTGATAGTAGCCCACCAAACCCAAGAAGCTTCGAATCTCTATTACTGAAATGGTCTAGGCCAATTCTAAAATGCCTCTATCATCTTGAGATTCACTTTGATACCATCAGAAGACACAACATGACCCAAGAAGGCAACTAAGTCCAACCAGAACTCACACTTTGAAAACATGGCATATATTTGACGATCCTTCAAAGTCTAAAGTACAATCCCTAGGTGTTGGTCATGCTCCTCTCTACTACGAGAATAAACCAGAATATCATCAATGAAGACAATTTAGAAGGAATCCAAATAAGGCTTGAACACTCGGTTCATCAAATCTATAAAGGCTGCTGGAACATTAGCCAAGCCAAACAACGTTACCAAGAACTTGTAATGACCATATCGAGTCCTAAAAGTTGTCTTAGGGATATCCAATGCCCTAGTCTTCACCTGATGGTGGCCAGATCTCAAATGAATCTTGGAAAACACCTTGGCACCCTGAAGTTGGTCAAATAAATCATCAATCCTAGGCAATGGATACTTGTTCTTGATGGTAACCTTGTTCAACTGCCGATTGTCAATGCACATCCTCAACAATTTGTCCTTCTTCTTAACAAACAACACCAGTGCACCCCAATGTGAGACACTTGATCTAATGAATCCTTTGTCAAGAAAATCCTACAATTGATCCTTCAATTCCTTCAACTCAGTTGGAGCCATACGGTAAGGTGGGATAAAAATAGGCTGAGGGTCTGGGACCAAATCAATACAACAGTATATATCCCTATCAGGTGGCATACCCTGAAAATCTATAAGAAACACCTCTAGAAACTCCTTCACAACCGGTACCGAATCCATAGGAGGAACCTTCGCGCTAGAATCCCGGATGTAAGCCAAATACACTAGACACCCCTTCAAATATGAAAAAAACGAGCTAGTGTAGTGAGTGAGGGTCCCTCTACAGTTTAATATACGCAACCCAACCATGGCTAACATCACAATCTTGGCATGAAAATCCAAGATAGCATGATACATGAACAACTAATCCATACCAACGATAACCTCAAAATCCACCATATTAAGCAACTAAAGATCAACTATAGTATCAAAATCATTAATAGTAACAACAGAAGATCTGTATACCCAATCAAATACTATGGAATCTCCAATTGGTGTAGACATTGTAATAGGAACATCAAGAGAATCACGAGGCATACTCAAATGTGAAGCAAAATTTGAAGACACATATGAATATGTAGAACCCATATCAAATAACATGAAAGCACCTATATGACAAACTGAGATAATACTTGTAATAACTGCATCGGACGACTCTGTCTCAGGTCTAGCCAGAAATGCATAACAACGTGCTGATCCCCACCAACCTGTCCTCCACATATAGGACGACCTCTCACTGACTGGCCTCCACCTCGGGCTACATGCCACGTCCCCTAGCTGGCTGAATGGGTGATAAAACATCAGGTACCAGAATCATGGCAAAAGTACCTAATGTGATATGCTGCCCTGCATTCTGGGACAATACTTCCTTATATGACCTGCATCCCCACACTAAAAGCATTCTCTTGACTGGCGTGGCTGCTGAATCTGAATCTGACCCTGATGACCCGAATGACCACTACGATAGCTTCTGAATAAATAGTGCACTAGTGGGAGCAGAAGGTGCACTGAATGCTAACTACTCAGAACAAGACCCATAATGTCACGACCCGAAATCTCAACCATGGGGTCGTAATGGCGCCTAATATTCACTTTCTAGGCAGGCCAACATTAGCTAAAGAATTATCCAACTATTAACAAACTAAAGGCAGAAAATTAATAACTAACAACTAAAATACTCAAAAATAAATGTAATAAATCCATAAATAAGACGGCCTATACTACTCCCAGAAATCCGGAGTCACAAGTGCATGAGTAACTAGAATACTACAAATTAGTCTGAAATGAATACAAATGTTCCAAACAAGATAAACAATAAAACAAGATACAAGGGGACTTTAGGGACTGCAAATGCCGTGCAACTCTACCTCAAGTCTCCTGGATAGATTGATGCGATCAATCTTCTCTATGTACCACTAGGACCAACACCGGGATATGCACAAGAAGTAGAGAAGTGTAATATGAGTACAACTGACCTAATGTCCTCTGTAAGTAATCGAGCCCAACATCGACGAGGCAGAGAAGAGGCTAAGACAATACACCTATAGTAACCTTGTACAGTTAAATATATATAAAAGAATAACAAGTAAAGAGTGTCACGCCCTGACCTCGGGGAGCGCGACCGGCGCTCAACTGAGATACCCCACTCCAACAAGCCTATTCAATGTCTTCCACCCAAACTTACCCATGAATAAAGTGAAGGTGCATTTCCATTAGTTAGACAATAAGAAGATCACGTGAATAACATAATTTCATTACCATTAGTTACTTCATTGATAATTCTCAAAATACATTACACATTCATAATTTGAAGTGGAACATGTGATACAATTACAATAATTCTATTTTGACTTTCCCAACACAAATATACAACCCACGCTATGTCTACAAAGCCTCAAACAAATTCAAAAGAGTACTATGATAGTTTTGGCAACAAAGCCCAGCCTATACCTCAAAACATAATACGTAGGAACAAAAGGTACAAGACCCCAAAATGAAGTGGGGCTCACCAAGTCAGCTGGGAGAGGGTGTACCGCTATCACTGATCGATGCCGTCTAGAACCATTTGCATCCATTAAAGATGAAGTGCCCCCAGTAAAAGGGACGTTAGTACATATGGTATAGTACTAGTATGTAAGAATAAGCACCCTCTCAATAAAACGAGTAATAATTCAATAAGAAAGAAACATGGAAACCAATAAGAGCCTCAAACCATATAACAATGTCAAGTTAAGAGAAAGATAAATTTCAAGAAAATAACAATGTTTTATGTTTGGAGATCTTTAGTACCGACATACCACCGTATTTTTAGCATGGAGTCATATCATGGCCCGATCGGCTTAAGCCATCTTACTCCAAGACATCCAATCACAACACCACCATGTGCGTGACATGGCGTTCGATCTTTGCCTGATCGGCTAAGCCGTCTCACCACAATGTCGTGTGGGTCGACATCACTCTCCGCTAGCAATCATCTCATCCCATTTAGGGGAATAATCTGAACACATCAATCTCATCCCATTTAAGAGGAATAATCTCATCACATCAACACGGGGGCTTTTCCCTTCAATCGCTCTAACACTTGCACGTGTAGTTTCGGGGTTAGGTTATTTCAACCTACCCTTCCTCGATGACCAAACGATACTCCCAACACATTTATTATAAAAAGGATTAACATATGATTTCATAATCATTCACACGTCTTTTCATTTCATTAGCACTAGTGGACACAAATGTAATTTTGTTCTTGGCACATCGGCCATGTCTCATCTCATATTCACTTCCTTCATTTTGAAGCACCATCATGGATTATTGACGACAAGAACATTTGGAACCAAGACTTTAAATATGTATATGAGCAACATGAGTCTTAAGCACATTGATTTTTCTTCTACAATTTGACATAATAACTTTCATTTGAAACACGAATTGAAGTCATAAAATTTTAATACACAAGCCATACTTGAACACATTCCCAAAGGAGGGCATAATGTGATAAGAGTAATTGAAAAACATTTTGAGCATACAATTTCTGACAAGATGCTTATTTGGTATAATCTAATTCATTAGGAATAACTCCAAATGTGAGGAATAAGAACATGGGCCAGTCATACTTGAGACTTACGAGAACATCATGGAATTCGATTCTACAAGAGAATTTTAGCCAACATACCTCGCTTGATCTTTCCTTAAGTTACTACAATGTTCTGGAAATCCTAGCAACTTTAATCTATTAGAGAGGCGACAAAATCGAACCATAATTAGGAAGAGGTTCATGGGTTCTGCTCATTCAAGAATTTCATCAAACACTATATGTGAAAATTTAACTACAAGGTTCTACTACAAGATTTCCTTCATCCCACAACCAATTCAAGACTAAGAGTTTACCTATATTAGCTCAATGACCTCCCCACCATCCCCATTGGTACATGCATGCGTAAATAACAACTATTATACCCAGAATCACACTCCCCATTATCTAACTTCTGCCCAAAATCGAAATTAGAGACTAGGGTATGGAACCTTACCTTTTAGATGAAGACCTTATGAGCTTTCCTTGTTCAGTTTTGAAGCTTGAGCTAGGATTGATGAACAAAATGCGTAGGGATTCCTCCTCTCTCTCTCTCTCTCTCTAAACCACTCCCCTCTTTTTAAAACATCAGCTGGAACCTTCTAAAATAACCCCTAAGGTTGTTTTATAAAAATGGAACAGGGTGAAATTTTTCCAAAACTTAAGCCTACGAAATCGGGTCTGCAGTCGCAAACCGGACCGCAAAGTGAGTATGCGGTACGCAAAGGGGACCGCAAAAATAGTCCCAAAAACTAGTCAGGGCTGGTCAGGTCTGTGGCTGTTATGCGACCAGCAGAACGGTTATGTGGTCACATAACGCGCCACGATATCTCCCTACGAAAATCTTCATGTTGGTTCTGCGACTGATGTGCGGCCTGCGAAATGATTATGCAGCCGCATAATTAACCACAAAATGATCTTCAAAAATTGGCTCAAGTCCTGTTGCATTCTATGGCCGGTCCACGGTCCGTGAAGAGATTTTGTGGTCGCATAGTGGACCGCAGAAACACCATGTTCTGCAAAATATTTCCTTCAACTCCCCGATGGACTGTACAACCCAAGAAGTTAAATGAAACAATAGTGTAGGGGCAGGTATAAAGGACAATAGACTAAATTAGTGACTAAGTAATCATGAAGTAAACCTCTTTCCAATACGGGCAATGAAACCACCGTATCAAGATTCACATTTCCAATCATCAAATAAAACAATAAAATCAATAAACTTGCACGCATCAACCTCGTGCTTTTACTTTCATATTTACCATATAATAATAAGAATGCATATGCACGACATCATCCTTCGTTCTTTTACCTATCAAGAAAAATAAACATGTGCAAAGCATCACCATTCATGCTTTTATCCTCACATTCTGTTACCCATAATTGCGTACGTTAGATTGCGCCGTAAGATAGACTACATTTAAGGGCCTAAGAACCGGAAAAGAGTTCAAAAAAGGTCAAGAAAAGAACAAAAGGCTTCACAAATCTGGGTATGCTACCGCAAAACCCTCACGCAAGCCGCATTTTCTCACGCTGAAATCGCAGACCAAGGCAGATTTCTAGACAAAGATCAATGCCAGAAATGCGGTCGTAAGTGCGGTCACATTTCTAAAATGCGAACCGCATATTGTACCTAATGTACACTGAAAAAGATTTTTGGGCAGAAATCTACGTCAGGAATGCGGTCAGTATGCGGTCGCATTTCCAAGATGCGAACCGCAAAACAGACCTCCTGTGTCGCAGAATGACACAGATTTCTGGGCTGAGATCCGCGTCCAGAATGCGAACCGCATGCTGGTTCTGCGACGTAAATGCGATCGCAGAATGGTAGGCGACAGACACGTGCGTCACTTACTTGCCAAATTAAAGGACAAGATTAAAAGTTCCCAAGGACGGTCAGGAGAGGACTTTTAAAGGATTATAACCCAGCCATTTCACCCTTACTTCTAACCTTAAAAACCAAACGAGATAGAACCCCTGCAACCCGCATTCTCAAAAATCCCACACAAAACCCTAATCAATTTTCCCTCTCCTTCAAGTTCTAATTAGGGAGAGAAATATGAGATTGAAGAACCAAGTAAAGGCCCTAACCGATTTTTTCTCTCTTTCAAGCCCTAATTGAGAGTAAAACCTAGAGATTGAGGAACCACCAAAGAGGGCTGAGTTATCCAACATGCAAGGTAAGTTACTGCTCTCCTTCATACATCCTTTCTCCTGGAAATTCTTGGAAATTCGTTCTATGCATGTAAGGACTCACGGGATGGTGATCGGAAGCCGAGGGTTCAAGTTAATTACGGGTAATGGACTGGGTTGTGGCTGTTTTGGGTTGCTGTTGGGCTGCATGTTTTACTACTATTTTCGTGGAGTTTTGGAGGAAGAAGGGTGTGGAGAAACACCATATAAATTTAGGGTTGTGGTTAATAATAATTATAACGCTTAGAAGATAACGATAGAATCGTTTCTTTTATTGTAGACTAAAGAGTATGATAGTTGCATAGCTTGAAATTGGCGCAGAGTGTACAAGGTATGTGAGACCGTCCCTTTCTTTCTTTTGCACGACTCTGATTATACATAATTCAATGAACAAGCTCCCAAAGATGCTCTACTCTTAGAAGCTAAGAGTGCTTATATTGTTTCCCCTCTTATGAGAGGATTGATGTGTGTTGTTTCTCCGACCTTACGTCATGTTGAAAGGTTCAGAAAGTGTGATTCCTATGAGTCCAGCATGCATTATCTATTTTACTCTACCGAGTCGCGCTATAGTCGGCCGGGTATGGCACCTATTGTGCAACTATACATATGTATATGTTTTACTCTATTTAGTCACGCTATAGTCGACAGCTATTTTACTCTACCGAGCCGTGCTATAGTCGGCCGGGTACGACACCTATTATGCTACCCCTGATCAGTTGGGTATGATGATGATGAGGCCCACAGAGGCGTAGGTATATGATGATGATGAGGCCCACAGGGCATATATATATATATATATGATGATTTTAAAAAGGATACATGTATATGCATATGCACATCAGGCATTTCATGGTCAGTCGCCCTCAGAGGCACTCAGATGGTACAGGTTGTATGTTTCTTATCCCGACCCATATTACTGTTCTTATATAATATTTTCCTGTCTTACATACTCAGTACTTTATCCGTACTGACGCCCTTTTATCTGTGGACGCTGCATGTCGTGCTGCAGGTCCGGACAGATACATAGACGAGGTTCCCCCACCACAGTAGGCTGCCCAGTTCAGCGGATATTGGCGAGATCCATCCTTCGGACTTGCCGTGGTCTTGGTATGCATTTTGTCATAGGCATTTTGGGTATGTCGGGGCCCTGTTCCGACATAGGTTGCATTACTTGTCTTCCTGTAGAGGCGCATAGAGAAGGGGTTGACTTATGTATAGTGAGATTGCCTTGTCGGCAATTGTATTTTGTTGTATAGTTTTTGCATTGCAGCCTTATTGGCCATATTATATATGTATGTACATGTCATTATCGGAAAGTTCAAGTTGATTATGATTATTGTTTGCTATTTATACTAGCCTCGTCGGTCCTTATAGACAATAAGAGAAGTTTGATGACAGGTACGTTGGCACTCGACGAGTAGGGTCCGGGTGCCAGTTGCGGCCCTCCAGCTTGGGTCGTAACAAACTTGGTATCACAGCCAGGTTTGTCCTAGGAATTGTCTATGAGCCGTGTCTAGTAGAGTCTTGATTATGGATGTGTAGCGCGCCACATTTATAATCAGGAGGCTGCCTGACATTTAGGGTTGTTACCTTCTTCCTAAATCTAGATCGTGCGTAGAGTTGAGTGTAAGTGTTCGTCCCTAATATTCACCTTGTTTTCCTACAGGCGATGCCTTCGACTAGGAAGCAAACAACTAGCAGACGGCTTGGTACAGATGCGGGAGAGGGTACCAGTCAGGTGCCCCAAGCTAGAGAAGGCCAAAGTGAGCCTCAGAGTGAGATGCCGTCTCGGACCTCATCTACTCCGCCTTCCCCAGAGGACATTAGAAGCCACCCAGCATCTCCAGTTCCTCTATCTGGTACTACAGACCAGGACTTGCAGACTGCGGTACAGTTGTTGACTAGCTTGGTAGCTTCTCAGACTCAGAGGCAGGATACCGGTGCTGCTGATAGACCGGCTAGTGCCAGAGTTCGTGATTTTATTAATCTAGATCCTCCAATGTTTACCGAGTCAGACCCCAAGGAAGACCCGCAGACTTTTATTGATCAGATACATCGCACACTGTGGGTTATGCATGCTAGTGATACGGAGGCGGTAGAGTTGGCTTCTTACCGGTTATGGGATTTAGCAGCTTTCTGGTATGATAGTTGGGAAAGATCCAGGGGTCCGAACGCTTCCCCACCTGTGTGGAAGGAATTTTCTGAGACATTTCTTCGTCATTACCTCCCAGTTGAGGTACGACGAGCTAGAGCTGATAAATTCTTGAACCTTAGACAAGGTAACATGAGTGTGCGAGAGTACGGTATGCAGTTTGATTCTTTAGCGAGGTATGCTCCCCATATGGTGGCTGAGATGAGTGATAGGGTTCATTTGTTCGTGAACGGATTGGGACCACATCTGATAAATGAGTGCACGACAGCCTCCTTGATAGAGGGTATGGATATTTCCTGTATTCAGGCTTATGCCCAGACCCTAGAGGATCGTAAGCGCCAGCAGAGGGAAGATAGGGAGCAAGATGGAGCCAACATAAGAGGACAAGATTTGCAGGGTATTATGGTGACTTCAGAAGTAGTGTCAGGCCCCAGTCTTCGAGGAGTTCGGCGCCACCTGTAGCTAGTGCCCCTCCACAGTTTCAGAGACCTCGATATGATCGACTTACCTATTCTAGTCCAGGTCAGAGTTCACGGGCATCAGGCTCACAACATCACAGGGATACTAGTCAGACGAGGTCCCTAACACCACGTTGTGATCAATGCGGGAGGGCCCATTTTGGACTATGTCGTCGAGGTTCCGATGTATGCTATTCTTGTGGATAGCCTGGCCATATAAGGTGGGATTGTCCTAATAGAGGAGATGATGATGTGGTTCAGCCGACTGGATCTGCGTCTGGTTCTTCCTCATCAGTCCGACCTCCAGCACGAGGTTTCCAGCAGTCGACAGGTCGTGGTAGGGGTAGAGGTGCAGTGCCGAGTCCGAGTGGTACTCAAAATTGAATTTATGCTCTAGCAGGTCGGCAGGATCTCGAGTCGTCTCCGGATGTTGTTACAGGTATACTGTCTCTATTTTCTTATGATGTGTATGCGTTGATTGATCCGGGATCTACATTATCATATGTTACACCCCTTGTGGCTGATAAGTTTGGCGCCGAACCCGAATTAATAAGTAAACAATTTGCGGTATCTACTCCAATAGGAGATTCTGTGGTTGTTAGGAGGGTATATGGAGGTTGCACCGTGACGATTTGTAGTCGTCAAACCTCAGCGAATTTGTTTGAGTTAGCAATGGTTGATTTCGACGTGATAATGGGAATGGACTGGTTGGCCTCATGCTATGCAAATGTTGATTGCCGTACGAAGATGGTTAGATTTCAATTTCCTAGTGAACCCATCATTGAATGGAAGGGGAATATTGTTTCGCCGAAAGGTAGGTTTATTTCCTATCTTAAGGCAAGGAAGATGATCTCAAAGGGGTACATTTATCATCTCGTTCTCATTATGGATGCGGAGGTGAAACCGCCTACTCTACAATCAATTCTCGTAGTCAATGAATTTCCAGATGTCTTTCCAGATGAACTCCCAGGTCTTCCTCCTGAAAGGAAGATTGAGTTTGGCATTGACGTGTTGCCCGACATTTACCCGATTTCTATCCCTCCATACAGAATGGCCCCGGCAGAGTTGCGAGAGTTGAAAGTGCAGTTGAAGGACTTACTGGATAAGGGCTTCATTAGGCCTAGCACTTCACCTTGGGGTGCGCCAATCTTGTTTGTGCGGAAGAAAAATGGGTCGTTGAGGATGTGTATCGATTATCGACAGTTGAATAAGGTTACTATAAAGAATAAATATCCACTTCCAAGGATTGACGACTTGTTCGACCAACTTCAATGTGCCAAATATTTTTCCAAGATTGACCTACGTTCAGGGTATTTCTATGTGAGGGTCAAGGAGAAGGATATTCCAAAACAGCCTTTCGGACAAGATATGGGCATTTCGAATTCTTGGTAATGTCGTTCGGGCTAACAAATGCCCCGGCAGCTTCTATGGATCTCATGAATACTGTATTCAGGCCTTATCTTGATGTGTTCGTGATTGTATTCATTGATGACATTCTAGTATATTCCCGTTCGGAGACAGAACATACGGGCCACTTGCAGATAGTATTACAGACCCTTCGGGATCGCAAGTTATATGCGAAGCTCTCCAAATGTGAGTTCTGGCTGAACTCAGTAGCATTCCTAGGTCATGTGATATCTGATGAGGGTATTAGTGTCGACACTCAGAAGATCGATGCAGTGAAGAGTTGGCCAAGACCCACAACACCGTCAGAAGTCTGCAGTTTTCTAGGGCTAGTAGGATATTATAGGAGGTTTATAGAAGGGTTTTCCTTTATATCGGCACCATTGACTAAGTTAACACAGAAAGCTACCAAGTTCCAATGGTCCGACGCTTGTGAACGTAGCTTCCAGGAGCTAAAGAATCGGTTGATCTCCGCGCCAGTGCTTACTCTCCCAGAAGGAACAGAAGGATATGTTGTATACTGTGATGCTTCAGGTGCAGGTTTGGGTGGGTATTGATGCAATGTGGGAAGGTGATTGCATATCCGTCAAGACAATTGAAGAAGCATGAAAAGAATTATCCAACCCATGATTTGGAATTGGCTGCAGTAATATATGCTTTGAAGATATGGCGGCACTACTTGTACGGCGTCCATGTTGACATCTACACAGATCACAAGAGTTTGCAATACATCTTCAGTCAGAAGGAGTTGAATTTGAGACAGCGACACTGGCTCGAATTACTGAAAGACTACGACGTCGAGATACTGTATCATCTCGGTAAAGCCAATGTTGTGGCAGACGCTCTCAGCCGTAAGTCAATGGGAAGCTTAGTACACATTGAAGCGGGGTCATTTTTAGACATAGAAAGAGAAACTCTGGAAATCTAGCAAAGAGAAGAAACAAGACGCCTCCTTCGCCGGTACCGGCTCCGGCCGGTGAAGCCAGTGCACTGACTACCTATATCTCCAGAAACAAAGCTTATCCCAGTTCGAAAGGTCACTACTGAAAGTACTATAGAGGAGAAAACTGTCATCTCTTTCAAAGCTCACCGACGGTCTC